>CM076582.1:14265685-14509754 GCA_034641835.2 Pinus albicaulis | reverse complement strand
TTTGATTGCAAATGGCGCATGAAAATAACGCAGCTACGCAAGGACGAAATACATCATTCATAACCCGCATGAACTTTGCTGGAGCATTACACAAACCAAAAGGCATCACTAACCATTCAAAGAATCGCCCGGGTTTTAAATGCGCTTTGTATGTCATTTCCTGAAATGTGAATTTGATAATACCCACTACGCAAATAACTTAGTGAACAGGACAACATTTTCCAACTGTCAAGTAAAATCATCTATCCTGGGAAGAGGATACATGTTCTTGATTGTGATTTTATGTAAGGCCCTAATGTCGACACACATTCTCCATGTCCCGTATTTCTTAGGAACCAAAATTATGGGTGAACCACATGGAGTTGAACTGGGTCGAATGAAGCCTTTTTCAACTAGCTCTTGGATTTGTTTCTTTATTTCTTCATTCTCTATGACTGACATGCGATACATTACGACATTAGGAAGAGGGGCATCCAACATCAATTGTATCTCATGTTGTATTTCCGTTTAGGAGGTAGATGTTTTGGTTCTTTAAATAGACTTTGAAAAGAATCTACCACTTTAACCAAAATGAGATTCACAACCTTGAAAAAGCTCCATGTCGATCCTTATGTTGTTCTTTTACAACCATGAGTACATATCTTTTACTTGTAATTATTAGTCTCTTCATCTGATTAGCATTAAATAAATCCAAGTGTGTTTTGATTTTATGTTCCCTGACAATGTATTCAATCCCATATTTCTTAAGATGATATTTATGCTGTTTCCTATGAAACACAACATCACGATCATAGAGATAAGGACTTCATAGAACTACTCCACATATGTCTAATGGAATCACATCTAAATCCAATTCATCAATGTAATTAGTTGTGATGGAAAATTTTAAACGACACTGCTTTGTGACATTAATATGAGTCTTTTATTTTAGCCAACCTAATGGATATGGTCTTGGATGATTCTGTGTCTCCAAACCCAATGTCTTAAATAATGCTTCAGATATTAAATTTTCTTGTGATCCACTGTCAAACAATGTATCTAATTTTGTGTTCTTAGAAGTTACCCTTATGTGAAATAATTAAACTCTTTTATCCTCATCAAGATGATTTATGTTTGAAGAAGATGAAAAAGTACTACAACTTGAACTAGCGTCAGAAATTTTACCTGTGAAAACCATTGTGGTTATTTTCCTTTCATCACCTGAGTCGAAGCCCAAATCTTGTTGGATTGTTGTATTAGCCTTATTTTCACCTTTCTTTTTCTGGGACTTCTTCGGTTTGAGTTTTGGGTGAAGTTTCGAACATCTGGCTTCATCATGTCCGATTCTCTGGCAGTGAGAACAAGTAGGTATTCACTTTCCTTCTGAGGTGTCATTGTTTTCTTTCCCTTCGAACTACTCTTCCTCTTGATGTCTTTATAATCCTTGATTTCCAACTGTTTGTATGCTTTCTATGAAAACTTGAACAGTCTTCCACCTGATTCAATATGTATGGCTTGAACACACACTTCATCAAATTCAATGGGATTTAACATCAATAACGTATGTTGTAAATAATAATGTAAACTACCAATGTACTTTAATAAAGTTTCATATGTATCCAATGGAATACCAAGTGCCAAAGCTTTCTTCCTGAACTCCTAAGTAAACTTTTGAACATTCTACCCTTTACCTTGCCTCAAATGCTGCCAATCAATAACATCTTGCTACATGTATCCCAAAGGATAGAACTTTTTTTGAGAGATTTTAAAAACTTAGACCATGAAGAGATGGCTTTACCTTTCCGCTTTAAATCTAATTGAATTTTAATTTCCCACCAGATTAAAGTTGCTCTCCCATTCTAAGTGTAGCTACTTGAATCTTTGTTCTTTCATCATAAATGTTCTGAATTATACAATACACTTCTAACTGTTTAATCCAGTTATCTAGATTTTCAGGATTCATTTCACCATCATAAACAGGCAGTTAAAATTTTACATCAAGTATTGAAAGAGATGATTTATGAGGTTTCTTTTCTATTTTAGAATCTAAACTGGAAGAAGAAGAAGAAGATGATGATGATGAAGATGGTGGAGGAGGAGGAGGTTTATCAGCTTTTCCTTTTCCCTTTTCCTTCTTCGTTGCTTTCGAAGATGAAGTTGCATCTCTCGCCTGATTATCTTCATAGAGTTATCCCAAATTTTGTGTCATGTTCAAGAACATTTGTTGAACTTGTTATTCACCCATGACCTTCACTTCATGAGTTTAACCTACATCGGATCCTCTCATTGTGGATTGTTGAGTGACTTTCTGCTTTTCAACTTCTGAGTCAATCTCCTCGAGCGTTCCTTCTCCACGTCGCAACCTAGACCTGGCTAACATTCACTGGAAAAAATCCTACAAAATGCAACCTGCTCTGACACCAAAATATATGATCTAACATAGATCTGAAATAATACTAAAGTATAACTGAATATTTTCCAAGGTGAATTGATTGTTAACTTAATCGTTTAGTGTGGAAGAATGAAGGAAAGCAATTGATTTTATGACTTAATCCAGAACTTAAGAAGCATAATTAAACATGAATTTTCAGCAAAGAACAAAGATAGAAGACAACAAACATTGATTATAGAGTTTGTCCCTGGTGGACTACATCTTTGGGTCTGCTTTCAATATGGGTGTCTGTTTTATTAAGGATTGATCCAAGGAAGTATTTACACAGAAATACACCAAATTTAATGTGCTCGCATGCACCTCTAGTCTTTATCAACAAAAATCACTCTCATAGCTTTATAATGCCTATCTCGGTTCCCAATTCGGCCTCCGGATGACCAAGATACATTGAAAAATAAATTGCCTCTCTCTTCAGAAATTTGAACACAAGCCTTAAAAATCACTCATTTCTCCCCATCATGAGCAAAGGTGGTTTTATAATACATTTCAGGTAGAACTTGTGCTAAGAATGGAAATTTGTTTTTATAAATAAATGTGAAATAACTCTCGGTCTAATAGAATTCATACACCTTAGGCATAGATTACATGGTGGTTGAATAAATCATAGCGCACATAACCATAGAAACCCAAAAAGGACTTTGGACTAAAATTAACCACTGACGGTATGGCGAAATGGTGGAGGTTGAACTGTTTGACATGTGATCAGGTTGTGGTCTATCCACTAGTTGCCACCTGGTGGTCAAGTCCCGACGGTTCTACAATGGTGTAACTATTCCACATGTGAAAACTTTTTTAAACTCGATGGTTTGTGGTCTTCCAACTATGCGGCTCCACAACTGCGCGCTAACCTATTGTTCACATGTATTTCCCAATGGCTAACTTTTGCGTGCGGTCAAGCTGTGAATTTCTGACTATTTAGTATATAGTTTTATATGTGGTTTGTGACATAGCCTAAAAGCTTTATACCATGGGTTTTTTACCATAACATAGGTTTGTACCTTAACACCATTTGCACTAGGTTTAATGACTTGGGTTAGGACTTAGGTTTTTAGTATACCATTTAGGTCTTTAGTATGCCATTTTTGGTTAGGACTTAGGTCACCACTTAATATTTATAACACCAATTTTACCATGACATTACAATTTGACCACCTAAGAACATTTCCACACCAAGACATTTAACCATAACTAAAGAAACTAAAGACTTCCTCTTTCATCTGGAACACTAGAGAACTTAATATGAACTGGACTTCAGTGTCGATTTGAACTAATGCAAGGTCCTCCTGGATCAAGGAATGATCTTCTGCTGATTTTCCATCCTTAGTTGAATTGGTAAACTACCGTAACCTAGGGACTTTACTCCTCCACCTTGCTGTTCGTTTACAGTGAGGCAGCCTTTATTAGAGAACTGGTGGAGGTTCAAATGGGCTTCCTAAGAAAAATATACAACCAAAATAAACTTTATAAGAACCAATAGTATTCAAGATGATGATGCCAACCATTGGAAATGATTCACCATTTTTGGGGGTAAAAAAGTAAAAAGATTAAAAAATAATAAAATAATAAAACTGTTTTTTCAACTTGTATTTTCAACTTATCTCCCTACGGTTTTACTTAAATTTTGAGCGAGAGTACTTGTTGGATGCAAAATATAATTCCTCATCCAAGGAGTACCCATGTTGCATACTTTCGATGGACCCTACTAAATGAAAAATGAGAAATACATGAAAAAACATGATTTCAATAACATTTTTCATGTATTTCTCATTTTTCATGAAGCAGGGTCCAACAAAAGTATGCAACATGGGTACTCCCTGGATGAGGAATCAAATTCTGCATCCAACAAGTGTTCCCACTTGAAATTTGAGTAAACCCTTAGGGAGATAAGTTGAAAATACCAGTTGAAAATGTAGTTTTTTCTTTTTTCCCTCTAAAATTTGATGATGTAATCTAATATTATTTTATTATTTCTACTATTATTTTATAATTTCCTTAGGAGGTCCATTTTAGACCTCAAAATTCCCCTAATGTCTAATCCTCGATCTAGAATGACTTAATCCATCTCATAGTCTTTGATCTGCGCATTCAACCACATCTCTTGGACAGTTTTTTTCTTGTCCTTGTATACTTTATTTACTACGCATTTTTCCAGTTGCAGCTTTTCCTTGCCAGCACAGTTATCTATCATCTCCTGTAACCCTTCTATGACCTTTTGGTCCCTTAGTAATTTAATACACGTCTGCAAGAAGGATGTCGAGATAGACTGATCAACTTCCGTTGTAGAAATTATATGCACTACGCATGCATATGTCCAAGATTATCCTGATCACACACTATTTTAAATTCATGCACAATATAGAATCTATTCCACCATTGATCATCACATGCAGAAATAAACAAGATTACAATGCACACATGAAACCATAAAAATTCCCACACATTAACACAGTTGTTTTCCGAGAAAGCCTGAAGCTAAAAACCCCAACTATTTGTATATAATATATGTCATAGATATCATGTAACAATCATCATACAAAGCTCCTCTCAAGATCTCAGTACAATCTCTAATTGCTACACACTAATCAACCCCTGATCTTGCAAATCCATGCACCGATCTTTGCCAACCTTTAGCCTACCTCTACTGCACAATCCCTGCTGAAGAATGGCTCTGGATGAACTCGAATCCATCCTATATTGACCACGCAATCCTCATTGGCATCTCCATCAATGTGTGGTGCAAACTCATGCAACACTATAGTCACAATTGATAGTCACACTTTCCCTTTAACCTATCTCTCCACTGGTCTGCACTGAAACTGTCCATGCACTGTAGTTAACTGATGTATTCTTCAGTTGATTAATAAGTTAATATTTAGTGAATTAATTATTAATTAATTCACACCACTCTCACTAGTGTATCAATCAGTTAGACTAGATACAACTAGCTCAACTGTGTCTAACTGAGTTAAACTAAACACAACTCCACCAAACTCTATCACATGAGTTCTAACTAAATTCCTCCATGCAATAGCTCCAGTAAACCCTTAGGAATAGCGTAATTCCTTCTGTCAGCTCCTGTGCCACATCTGTGCACTTAACTGAAGTGCTCCAAGAGAATAAGATAATGTTTAGAGTCCAAATATTATTAAGAGCTAATAATATTCGACATATCTATTTTTAGATTGGAAATCTAAAAATAGACTTCACCCAATATGTCTAAAAATAGAAGTCCATCTATTTTTCCAACTTGACCAACCATCCACAAATAGCATCCCGCAACTTATATATTATGATCGACATGTCTAAAAATAGACTTTGCGACAAAAATCACCTGTGTGGGCTACACCTAGTTTAGGTGATCATTTTCCAAATAGGATCAGGAATGATGTTTCAGGATGCCTCCTTCACTGTCTCTTGTTGCAATCTTCAACACTCCCTCTCAACAAGATTACAATGCACACATGAAACCATAAAAATTCACACACATTAACACAGTTGTTTTCCGAGAAAGCCTGAAGCTAAAAACCCCAACTATCTGTATATAATATATGTCATAGATATCATGTAACAATCATCATACAAAGCTCCTCGTAAGCTCTCAGTACAATCTCCAAATGCTACACACTAATCAGCCCCCAATCTTGCAAATCCATGCACCAATCTTTGCCAGCCTTTAGCAAGCCTCTATTACGCAATCCCTGCTAAAGAATGGCTCTGGATGAACTCTAATCCATCCTATATTGACCACGCAATCCTCATTGGCATCTCCATCAATGTGTGGTGCAAACTCATGCAACACTATAGTCACAACTGATAGTCACACTTGCCCTTTCACCTATCTCTCCACTGGTCTCTACTGAAACTGTCCATGCACTGTAGTTAACTGATGTATTCTTCAGTTGATTAATAAGTTAATATTTAGTGAATTAATTATTAAATAATTCACACCACTCTCACTAGTGTATCAATCAGTTAGACTAGATACAACTATCTCAACTGTGTCTAACTGAGTTACACTGAACACAACTCCACCAACTACTTCTACAACTCCACCAAACTCTGTCACATGAGTTCTAACTGAAGCCCTCCATGCAATAGCTCCATTAAACCCTTAGGAATAGTGTAATTCCTTCTTTCAGCTCCTGTGCCACATCTGTGCACTTAATTGAAGTGCTCCAAGAGAATAAGATAATTTTTAGAGTCCAAATATTATTAAGAGCTAATAATATTTGACATATCTATTTTTAGACTGGTAATCTAAAAATAGACTTCGCCCAATATGTCTAAAAACAGAAGTCAATCTATTTTTCCAACTTGACCAACCATCCACAAATAGCATCCCGCAACTTATAGAATATGATCGACATGTCTAAAAATAGACATAGTCTAAAAATAGACTTTGCGACAAAAATCACCTATGTGGGCCCCACCTAGTTTAGGTGATCATTTTCCAACTGGGATCGGGAATGATGTTTCAGGATGCCTCCTTCACTATTTGTTGTTGCAATATTCAACATCCATTACTTTAGTATTCTCCGACGGCTTATTCTTTAATGGAAACAGTTGTCTCTGCACGGTTGATGTCGAAGATTTAGGAGTCGTAAATGTCTTCTTTGCTTCCATGAATGTCTCTTTCTCACACTACACATTAAACCCAACATTCTTATCTTCATCTTTCCTTACCCATGTCTCCATCACAATCCTCTTTTCTTCTGCGCGGTTTCCTCCAGTATTCACACCATTGTTTGTTACTATGATAACACTAGGATCTTCCTAGTGCGGTTCAACCCTTGTCATTTGTATATTGTGATCCAACTGTTGGTTGTACTTCTCCTGCATTTTAGCTAACAAAATGGGACAATCTTCGATTTCATGACAAAATTCTTGACAATACTTACAGGAATCGGTAGTAGGATTATGAAAATCCCTGGAAAAATGTCCTAGTTGTCCGCAGTTGTAACAGATGATCTTCCCTCATCCATGACCAACACTAGCCATGAGATGATTTGTCTCAACACTGTCTTAAATCTTTGATCTACCTCCCACTTGGTCTCAGTAGCCAGCTGCTTAATTTCTTTAATTTCTATGATACACTGGGACTGTTGTTGACTTGAGGGGTCCTGACCCAAGTTCAGATTTATGGCACAACCAACAAACCCTCCAACTACTGGCCCTTTCAGCAATGACATGCTTGAGCATATCAAAGTCTCACCCAAAGCAGTATGGCGGGGTACTGGAACCAAGTTTCTGCACCCTGAGGAAGAATTTAATGTGGTGGCCCTAAACAGACTTATAATAGAACTATCACAGATCATATACAGATGCACGCATCCACAAATCAATAGATTAACAGATCAACCTCGTCGCAGAGTATCACAGAATGCAATATATATATTCCCACACAGTAAACAGATACACTTTCAACAGATCTATTCATCAAAAATGTACTTCATGCATTATATAATTCATTCATTTGTGTAGATGCATTTAATGATAAACATAAGTAAATATGCAATAACAAAACAGATTCACAGTTAATCAGATAAATAACACATCAAGTGCATAACACATTAAACTTTACCAAAAATATATTCTATATTAATAGATCGAACAGTTCAATACATTTAGTCTTTCAATATACCCTATCCTTCCGTGCACACAGCCAGGACAAGGTCTCCATGCACACAACTAGCAAGAGCAGTTTTACCCAAAACCCAAACTTATATCAAAATATTACAAAAATTCATCATCAGACAGAAATTTATCTTGACTTGACTCACTCGATCTATATTTATTCTAATATTAGAGTGTAGATACCATGGTCTCAAACCACGATTTGAGACCCATGGTTTCCCTTAAAAATCGTTGCATTGATTAGGGAATTTGACCCGCCCCAGAGCCCCTTTGATGCTTTAGTGTAACGCGCACAACAAACATATACAAAAATTTACCAAAACTCACCCTAGGGGACCTCACTCCAACAGGCCCCCAACACAAACTCGTGACTCGTCCCAAGTCATTGTGGGGTGGGCTCCTTCATCTTCACTTTGAGAACTTCGACAGAGCTCTTTAAGTGGAAAGACCACTTCGACACCCTCTGCAGCAGCTCCCCATGCTTCGTTCACTAATTTTGTAGTTGTCAGCCCTTCAGCTACCAAATCAATTATGCATTGGATCTGCTGAAGGCTCTTCAAGGCACCATCCAATTTTTTAGACAAATGCAGGGCTTCCTCAGCCCATGGCTGCATCCTTGCTTCTAAAAGTTGCTCTTGGAAGCGCAAATCTTCTATCTTTGTTTGAATAGCTCGGCCCTCTTAAAGGCGGGAAATTCGTTGTGCTATCACCAATGTGGCCACTACCATCATGATGTATGCAAATTGTTTCTCTTTCACGCGCAATTCATTACACAACTGCTGCATTATTGGGTCATTATCAACCAAAGTCCAAATACCCATATCTTCATCTAAAAATTGGTCGCATTCTGTTAGTGCAGCTAATATGCTATCTGTCGCTGCCTTGACTTCGGCGACACGCTGTGCTTTGAATTTTGAAGGTGTTTCTGGCTATAACTTCATTTATAAGTCTGCAATTTTTTGTTCGAATTCTGCTCGGAAAATCTACAATTAATCGCGCGATGCCTTCAGCGTAGCAGCAAAACCTTCCAATTTTTCTGTAAGTGTGGCTAAGGCAGGGACCACTATAAAATCATTGCATACTTGATTAATCTTGGCTTCCAAGGCAGCATGTTGAGCCTCTTCTGCATGGAACACTTCCTCTACTGTTTGCTATTTTTGTTGAAGTTCGAATGCTTGCAGTTGCGACTCACTTGCAGCATGGTAGGCTCAGTCCTCTCTATATTGCAGCTTGTCCAAAATCATATTGTGGATTATGTGGAGTTTCCCTCCTTGCAGCACAACCACGTCAACATTGATTTCACCACATGTTCTGAGTGTCGCGCTCAGATTCGATGAATCTACTCTGACAGCAGGCGTAAGGATATCGATAAGGCGGCTATCCCCAATCAAGGAAAATATGGTGTTGATCGGTTGTGCACTAGTGGCAAGCACACTTGGACCACGCTCACTGGGATCAGGCACGCCATCACTTTTAGTTCTTGTATTCCAGTTTGTACTCCTTCGAGTGCAATTTCATACTACACCTCTAGATATGTCCACATATCTTCAGTCACGAACATCACGGTGTTTGAATTTCATTGAAATCGTTCTCTACCAGAGTGAGGTCTTTTTCGCTAGTTGATTTGGACCCTTTTCTCTTTTTTCGCAAACCTCCCACGACCTGAGAGCCACGATTAGTCCCCTTGGTTATCTGAACTTCAGTCTCCTCGGCACCATGACCATTCTTTGCAAGCTCAGTTTCTTTTTCTAATTCAATGGTCTCTCAAGCGGTGGTCGACGTGGGCTCAGCCTCAACATATTTTACCTTCTGTTGTGTACCTGTGGTGGTTCTAGGATTTGTGGGAGTCTTCAGAATTGATGATGATGCACCCCTAGTGGTGTGCGGCTCCAACCAAGTTGGTAGCCACTCTGTCGTGACATGCATTAGGTCATTTTTGGTGACCAAGTACAGCAGCTCATACCAGATGCCCTCAACAATGCCCTTTGCGCGGATATGTATATTATGGAACGTCACTTTGAAGTCTATGATCAGCTTGTACTATTCATACAAGGTCGGGGACAACCTTGGCTTCAACTAAATCACTTGGCACAGCATAGAGTCAAAAAGTACCCAAAATATTTTCTTTTCAGTCACTCGTGCGAGAATCCTTGAGTTCCAAAGTGTGGTGTATTGCGCGGCTCCGCACATATCGGGCTCAATATCAGGAAACACTGTTTCTTCCAGCCTCTTCCAGCCTATGAGTGCTATTAGGAGAAAAATCCAGGTGTAATAAAAGTGTTTCCCTTCTTCTTGTGCCTCACGCACATTCTCCAGGAATTCTTTACAGAGGTATTGGGTCCAATTTTATTGCATGCCCTTCTCGCACTGCCCAGTGAGCGTGATAACTTAAGTTGGGACTTACTTTCGTATGCACTTCCTCATCACTTTTCCAACTAGGATGAGAGTGCCAAATTGGACAACATGGTCATTAATATCACTTACAACAAAATCACGACTATGGCATGTAACCTGATAATATTTTTTAATCTTCTCGACGCCTTTTTTTCTTGGCCTTTACCTCCAAATTCTGCCATGGGTCTGCCCCCTGATTAGGCAGATTGGTGATGCAATGTATTAGATCAGTATCAATGGGAATGTGCTCTCCTAGCCATAAATAGTCATCATCGATGAGCACGAGCAACTGACGCACGTAGATTTCATTGATGGGGCTGTGCCCAAAGTTCGGGATCTGCAACAAGTTTAGCAACCCTACTTTGTGCAGGCCCAGCACCCAGTGCTTCGACTCAATGTGCATTATTCCTCCCTCATAAGGAACCTAGTCTAAGTACCTCTAGGGCACAAGCTCTATAAATTTTTCCTGATCTGCAAGGTCCTAGTCCTCCATTTTTAGCAGCAAAAATTTGGCGAACATATCGCCTTCCATAGGTACATTCTCTCATATCAATGTATATTAATATAGGACTTCACTTTGTCGAGATCCTTCAGGTCCTTCACCATAGCTTTGTGTGGTGCAAAATAAGTAGGCTACCGCGAGATAGGACCAATTTCCACTACATCTTCTTCCTCCATGACCGCCTTAGGCAACACTGCCATGGATTTATTTTGGCACTCAGTCGCAGTGGAATGCGACTTAAGGTTATTTTCTCTAGGCGACTTCTGGGACCCCAAGGTCTGTCCATTCTTGGTCGAAGCTAGTGCAAGGGTCTCAGTGGCCTGCGTAGCAAGTTCCTCTCCTGGTCTGGTGGCTATCATATTGGGCAGTATTAAGTAACCTAGACCTCTACGGCGCATCTCCTCCTCAAACAGCGGATCAATACCAGACATAGACTTCAGACAGAATACATAAATCAAATAGCTCAACTCGCAAAAATCACAAAGAAGGCAAAGGAAACGAATGCGACTCCTTCTGCCATATTTATAGCTTAGGCATGTTTTAAACAGTCCCTTGTGCATTAATGTAGCTCCATAAATGATAAAACGACTCCAAATCTGGCATAATATCCTCATTAAATGCAACTTAGATGCTCCTCCAAACGGTAAGAATATTGTCTTGTCCATATTTACTGTTCTAACTGTTATATTCTCACACTTCTGCGACCCAGTCAAACTCTGTGTGTGCATCACACTTGTCTGCGCATATGCCATCCCTTCTACTCAGATCCAATTCTTCAGCTATATAGTCCTTTGGTACATGTTAGAACTGGAAGAAGCTCTTAAAAATCCTAAAAAGCCTACTCCTGCACTTTTACTAGTCATTTCCTGCGGTATCGCAGCTAATTGCTATAAAAATTGTGGTACATCCCGCACGTAAAGCTAATTAAAATTGTGGACCCCTGTAAAAGGTAAAATAAAGAGAAAATTAAGTTCTAGAAGCCCAGCTGGTCGAATATTCTCCCAGTTGGGGCCTTCTAGAAGCGCTATTTGGTCGACCTTCATCCCTTCCATTCATGAACCTTCATCCCTTCATAAATGGTGTTATCCCTTGGTTTTTGGAGCTAAAATCCCATAATGAGAGGGCTTTATCCCTTCCTTTTTGGAGCCGAAACTACCTCTCTTCAGCTATAAATTGAGACCAAGCTTCAGTCTCAAGGGGACTTTTGGATACTTAGTAGTTGATACTTACTTAGCTTATAGAATAGAATTGTTGAAGGAATTATACTTTCCACATTTGGCATCGTTGGCATGAGAGAGATTACATACTCATGGCCATAGTCTTATGTTGATCTAGAGAGTTGGAGTCTTATCAAACTGAGGAAAACGACTGTTCGAGACCCCGGAAGAACCTATACAAACATCAAGATGTTAAGGTTATAAGGTTTCTTCTTTTATTCAAAGTTAATACAAATGGATTCTATTTTTTCATTGAATTGTTCATCTATCTTTTGAATGATTTAATTCTTAGACTCCTTGATCACTAAGATAGAATATTGCTTTCGAATTATCCTATTTTGCAGATGCTTTTGATCTTGTTTACCTATCTTTGATTGCAGATCTTATATGCTGGATCGATAACTTCTGGAGCCACTGGATTGAAGACCAAATAAGCATTGGACTTCAGGTAGGAGTATCTATTTGTCGTTAATGAGAAATTCTTAAGCAAAATAGTCTAGAGAAAGTGGTCTACATATGTCTGTTTGTTTCTATATATCCTTAGGATACTAGGGAGATCGCTCTTGTCCGCAAGAGGGATTCATCCGTACAACAAAATGGCAACTCTGCTAGGGAAATTCTAAACTTGGTTTTCTTCCATTTTCAGTTTGATTTTTGAAATTTCTTTGATTGAGATTAGCTCAAAACTTGATTGGGTAGAAAACTCAATAGGATCGCTAATTGTAAATCTGTATTTTTATTTTTTCTCTACTTTTCCTGCCTTCTGTACTTTTTCCTTTAAAACAGAGCGGTAGACTCCGCAATATTTAGTAGAATAAAGTGCGGTACCACACCTTGTTCTATTAAAAACTACGGATCTCTGGAAAATTTTAGAAAAAGTAGAAATTATATTTTCTAGCATCCCATTACTTGATTTTTGTTCTTTACCCAATTTGTCTTGACTGTCAAAGACTTCTGTGAAAATTTTCTTTCAACAATTTCTGTGATTAACTGATCTATTCATTTAGTTTGCATATTATGAGTAAACAATTTGCGTAGTCCTCCCATTGCTCTGAATCAGAAACTTTTGTATACCTCAGCTACTTGGTATTTCATTACTTTTCTGTTGAGCCATTGAACTTGATGCAATTAGTATTCTTATGAAAATTTGATTTTATTTTCATTTGCAAACTTATAAAAGATTTAGATTGATAAGGACTGAATTTTATTTTAAAACTACTTTTGGATGCTTTGATTTCTTGCTGGAATAAGCAAAAAATTCTTGGTTAGATTACAAACCAGGCTTAAACATCCTCCAACTTTTAGATAGAGTTCAAGATTACACATTTCTTTTAGTTTTGAATTTTATTACTTTAGTATTTTTTTAGTTTTCTTTTGGAAGAAGTTTGTTTTGTTTTTGATCTAAATGATATAAGGAATTTCATTTTGAGAAAAAGATCTTTTTGGAATTGGAATCTCTGAATTGTCTTCTTTTCAAAGTTTATCATATAGGAAAGAAAGAATTGATATTTTGAAAGTTTCTGAAAATCTCTCAACTCTTTCCTCTAGTTAGACTTCATTGAAAAGAAATGAGTTGTTTATCATATAGATGCATTGTAGCGAATTTTGAGTCGGATCAGTAAAACATCATCAAGTTTAATTTCCATACCTAGTGTCCTAAGAAACTACCAATTAAAAGTAATGCTTAATTAAAATCAATCTATAACTTTTATATTTTCTAGGGCTCTTTTCACCAATATAGCTTAGGCTAGCGTCTTGGAATAAGTTTAGTTAACTCTCCAAGACAGTAAAAACAAACAAGTAGTCGATCTTGCAGTAGGAAAATCCAATTGTAGCATGTATGATCTAGGAAGCTCCTACTAAAGGAGTCAAGCACGAGATCATATCCGAACCAGTGAGGTAATCATACCTATTTCATTGGGAATGATAGAAGGTGTGCACGTATCAAAAATGGTAAACCTCGGATTGACCATTGTCAAGGAGCCTGGGGTCACTTGCCGGTAAACCTTGGATTATGTCAATGAGCCTTCAACTAGGGGGTTGAGCTTGTTACTCTGCCCTTTCATGTATATCGGATCGTAGACTGTTCTCCCAGGTATATGTGTTCCCGTTGGTGACCTTAGTGACCATAAACTTTAGGATTCTTTCCCAAGGTGACAGTGGAGGGGAGATCCCGCTGTACCTGGAGAAGACGTCGGCTAGACTCACTTGGACTCTCCAGAGGGTTATCTTCACTCGAGATGGTTTAAGTGGAGAAACTTGCACCGGTCTATTTCATTAAGCAGGTTGTCGGGGTAACTGTTCCAACCGCCATTTCTGCATTAAAATTCTACGATGTTGGATTTCATCACCAACTAGTGTTTTTAGTGCGGGAATATACTATTTGTGTGTGGATTGATCTCTTAAATTTTTATAGGCGTATGATTCATTTTGAATGTTTCTTTAGCAACTTTAGAGTTTGTTTGAATTTTTCTTTGTTTTCATGTGTTAAAATTTTTAATCATGGTTGAATTACCGAGACGATCACGTAGAACTCAGGGGAAGCCCCCTGAGTACACACGAAGCCAAGTAGAAGGACTTAAATCTCTGATACCAAATGTTATCGATAGAACTGGATTAACGGAACAAGGAGAATAATCCAAAATTATTCATCCTGATTCTGAAGTAAATCAACCGCAAATAGTAGAACATACTCCACAGACAATTTCAATTTCTAAATTAACTGAAGTTGCTTCTACAACAAGTGAATTATCACCTGAAGAACCTGAAATTTTTGAACCAAAAATTGAACCTACTACATCAAAACCTACTTTAGAATTCGCTACTCCAACTTCCAATTATCCTAATTCACCTATAATAAGAAATCGGATTACAGAATATCTTCCTCCTGGTCTCATTAGTATTGAAGAAATCACTGATATAGAGGAAGAGGTTGTTCTTCCTTCAACTCAGGAAACTTTAGAACTTAGAGAACATGAATCAATTTTTTACAGCCCTTTTAGACAAGACGCTTGGTATTCTTCATTAACAGATTTTTTACAAAACGTAGGTCTTCAATACTCGCCACCCCGAATTCCCTTTTTCCCTACACCAATAGGTTATGGACCTCAGCTAAACATGTCTAGTGAGTCATCTATGTTTACTGAATCACCAGAAACATTTTTGTATGGTGGTACGTCTGTTCCTGTAGGCTATCAGTCGCTCTCTGGTACATTCTCAGGAGCATCTCCTCTCCCTAACAAACCAATGTCATCATCTGGTCCAAATAAATCAACAATGAACAATCATGAGCAAGTTTATATGATGTCTAGAAATGTCCCAAAAATAGGTTCTCAAGGTAATAATGTATCACCTGGGGGCAACCTCAAGGATAGTACATACCTCAGGGTCAGTATCAACCTCAAGGATAGTACATACCCCAAGGTCAGCCTCAGGGTCAGTATCAACCTCAGGGACAGTATATGCCTCAAGGTCATTACGTGCCTCAAGGTTAATATTAACCTCAAGCGCAGTACCCAGCTCAAGGATTGCAGTCTCTAGAACAACAAAAATTCTATCCAGAACAACAAATGTTACAAGGAGGTGGAAATTATCCAGTCAATTATCAGCCATATGTTCAACTAAGTTATGGCCTGTCTTATGTAAAACCTTCATTGGGACCTTCATATCCCGGAATGGTGTGGGATCCATCTCAAGTACAACAGAATTTACAACCAAATATGCAAGTACCTTATTATCAAGCTGGACAACCAGTTGGTTATAATCAACCCAAAAAACTTGTCCAACCTATCATTCAAAGACCTGCATCTGGTCCTGTTCAACAACCTGGTCCGAGCACACATGTGAATCCGCCCAAAACTGCTGCTCAGACTTCTGTTCAACAAACCACACCTATTCCTGGGTTGTCTACAGCTCCTATCACATCTACCCCTCAAACATCAGTACAGATTCCTTAGGTTTCTATTCTGCAGTCTGGACTATTACTACATCCACCCAATTATAGCCAGGATTACTTTTTATACTTGGCAGCCTATGATTCCACTATTGGAATGGTCTTAGTTCAAAAATATGAATTCCACAACGAACATGTGATTTACTATCTCAATCAGAATCTCAATCATACAAAGATTAAATACTCACATGTGGAGAAATTGGCCTTGGCAGCAGTTCAAGTTGTCCAATGTTTTCGTCATTACAGTTTGTTATGAAAAACAACTGTGACTTCTAATTGTAACCCGATGATGTCCATTTTGACTAAACAATTACTCAGGGGAAAATACTCGAAATGGATAGTTATCCTTCAAGAGTTTGATTTAGAATTTGAAAAATCCAAATCAAAGAAATCACTAGTTTTCACGGAACTAATGTGTAACTTCCCAAATACTGAAACAGAAATTGTGGTAGAGCATCCGATCGTAGATGAATCTCTGTTTCTTATCAGTACGTTAGATCCTTGGTATGGATATATCATCATTTATCTCCAAACCAAAACTTTTCGGCCTGAAATTTCACGTTCACATCGACGAAAGATCTGTTACCAATCCCAGCAATACAATATTGTTGGAGACACGATTTGTCATCGTGGTGCGGATTCTGTATTTCGACGTTGTTTAACTCATGAAGAGGTTGAACGAGTTTTGAATGACTGTCATTCTGGAGCATGCAGCGGTCATATGTCTGGGTATGCCACAGCCCAAAAGATATTTCGCACTGGTTATTTTTTTCCTTCGTTATTTAAATATTGTATTCTCATAGTCCGAAAATGCCACAATTGTCAAATTGTTAATCGAAAGATGCGTGCACCACACACTCCTCTTCACCCCATTATTGCTGTCAGTCCTTTTTCAAAATGGGGTATTGATTTCATTACATGTAACCCTCACTCGGCTGGGGGGCATGGGTATATTATTCTAGCAGTATATTATTTTACCAAATGGGCCGAGGCGATGCCTACATTTGCGGCAGATGGAAAAATTGCGGCTACTTTTGTATTCAATCATGTGATTGCTCGATTCGGTGTACCCCAAGCTATCATTACCGATCATGGGAGCCATTTTCGAAACATTATGATGACCAAACTTTCTAACCAGCTTAGCCTGCGCCATGATAGTTCTACTCCATATTACCCGCAGGCTAACGGTTAGGTTGAAGCTCTCAATAAATTTTTAACCACTATGATTAAATGGATAATCATAAATCATAAATCGAATTGGCATACTATGCCTTTCTCAACACTTTGGGCATACCGAACCTCAGCAAAAACTGCAACAGGTTTCACTTCTTTTCAACTAGTCTATGGTTTAGAAGTTGTGTTACCAATTGAATGCGAGGCTTTTTGTACTTGGCACAATTATATGAGACTCGACGCACTGCTGCATTGGTAGCCGAAGCTCATAAAAAACGCGTTAAATCTCAGTACGATAAAAGTGTTACACCTCGTATTTTTTCAGAAGGCGACCTAGTATTGGTATATGACCAAGCTAACGATAAACTAGGAGCTAGCAAATTTGAACCTATGTGGCATGGTCCTTATATTGTTAAGCGAGTGCTTCCAAAAGGGGCTTACGAATTGATTGATTATGATGGGGTCTCTTTAGGTAAACCCAGAAATGGAATTTATCTAAAGAGATATTATGCTTGATTTTTTGTGAAGATCTTACATGTAGATTAGTTATTTTTCTAGATTAGATGAGAGTGTCTAGTTAAAATTTTGCATTGACTACTATTCCTGATTATCTTTATTACTCTTGATATTGCAGATGTCGACGTCCCTTCAAGCCTACATTGGTTTTGCTGATGGTGCCTGTCGTAGTACACGAAATATTTCTTCCGCGGCCTGGGTCATCTATTCACCCACCAATGAGTTAGTTTCTATGTTGCAGAATATAGCGCAGTGATTGAGTTATTATATGATGCCATTTCATTTGGCATTCGGCATTTGATCGTTAGGTTATATTCTGAACTCACTGTATTACATTTAAACATAGTATACGCAATTAAAAATCCAGTGTTACTGAGATTATTCTTGAAGGTTCGTCTCTTGGAAAGACAGCTTTATTACATTTAATATCAACACATTCCTAGAAATTTAAATACATTGGTGTTTCGGGGAAAAACACCCTAGAGGTTTGTTGGGTCAAAACCTCCACAGAGCAGGGCATGCTATTCAGAAGGACTCACACACAACCACACTTGAATGCTAAAAACTAGATAACAACGATAGTAGAACTCACCCGTAGTCCTACGTTCGATGTAGATCCCACGGGGTCCAAACCCCCAGCAACCCTTCTTCCTCCTTCAACCTGGAAAACAAGAAAGAACGTGCACGGAAACCTAGTTGTACAGCATATACTTCTCCTAAACGTTAGTGCAATCCATGTGAAACATTATATAAACCATAATAAATGCTTAATAATCAATCTTTTCACATGTGCAAATAGACATTAACACATAAGTTCAGGAACAAGATGGTTCTTCATTATTACGAACAGCTTGTACAGTAGTAAAAGTGGAGAGATAACCTGAATCCTTCCATGATCTTCGAACAGACCGTCGTCCGGATCCGTCCCGCCCTTGCCTCGCTAAGATACTTTCAATACTTGTGCACTCGAGATGGCATATAAATGAATGAACATCTCCAGGAAACAAGGGTTTCCTATATAAATCTGGGAAAGTGCAGGAGGCACGGGAATTCAGACTTGAATTGGGATTCCAATAGAGTATAATGTCTATAAAATTTCTCTCTCCCTTAGGCCATGCACATGAGGGGCTTTTATACTCCCTCAAAGTAGTTTCAATCAGTTGGAAACAGTTGGCCACGTACTGGGGTGGTTGAACTATTGGAGTAACCATCAACCCAGCCCGAAAATAGGGAATTTTTATATATTTTTTAATGATTTTAATGGCATACGCGGAAAAGTACATGTGGACTCGCGTATACACGCGGAAAAGTCTGGGCATACCCGCGTATGGGAATTTTAACACTTTTTTTTAGTGAATTTTGTTCAAGTCTGTAGGAATGGGTGCCCAAAGCCATAAAGACAATCATGAATCACCCGAGGGTGAAAAATGATGCTATAACAGATGCCCCCTAATATATGAGGTCAGAAGGGGTACATGATGGCTGAAATGTATTATGCACATAGAAAGAACTTCGCAAGGACAAGAGAGGACTTCACCAGATTTCAGCCTGCCAAAAACCAATGAAAGAAAACAGAGAGTCAACTCATGTTGAGGCGGGCATACCCATGCTCAGTCAAAAATACATCATATCGAAAGTACTGAATAGGTCCAACATGTATACAAGTATAGCTGAACTGAAAGTACACAATGAATCATCTGAGCATGGCCCGGAAGTACAAGTCAGAATCAATGTCTAAGTATCCCATATAGAAAGATGATCAATGATGCCGAAACTGGATGTATGATCATATAAGTAACTGAATCTCCAAGTACCAAATCATAAGAGGTGGAATAAACGGTACAATCACGCAACTCGGGAGCCAACATATAGGATGATGTTGTATTGACACTGCAACATATAAGGGTGAATGGCATCACTGGCAGAAACTGAATGGACTGTCAAAAGTGAACTAAGAAATGCTGATGCAACCCGAGGTCTTCACCGATCACTATGGCACAATTCTACACAATGGGAATAAATGAGCTGAAGTCGACCATGTGAGAAATTGTTGGATTACCGGTCAATGATGTATACCGTTAACCAACGCGAGACAACCCACCATTAATGAAAATGAGTGTCAAGGTGCCCCAGTAAAATCTAACAAGTGCGAATGAATGAGTTGAAGTCGAACACTTGAAAGAATCTACTAATCAGGAGGAAATGATGAATCCCCACTGTTGATAGCGAAGAGTCTGCCACTGATGACTGCAAACCCTAAGGTACTGACAAAAAGACTCTAGACCTTATTCCCAGAGCAATGAGTCGGAGTCGATGGGAAAAGATCTACTGGAAGGAAGGCATTAAGGCATCCCACATCAGTCCAGCGCGAGTGTAACCCGCAGGCCAAAATTTGGAAGGAATCTGACGAAGTAGAGTGATGGAACCAAAACCGAAGTACGTTTCCGACGTGCACAAGATGAAGCTAGCGCACGGAAGAAACCCTCTGAACCAACCAATAATGAAAGCTGACACAGAGGCGAGAAATCCACCGATAGGGTCAAATGGAAATCAAGGTACTGCACGAATCCCAAGTGTGATAATGTGTGCTGACGTCGAACACAGGGAAAACCACTCAGTCAAAGACCCATAATGATGATCAAATGCTGAGCACAAGGTCACCTATCAATGATGGAAATAGGGCCAGGGTGCAGCTCTAGGTTTGCTCTCAGAGCAATGTGTCGTAGTCAATAAGAGACAAACCCGCCAGCAAGAAATCAATGGAGACCTTCTCAAACTAGCACGAGCATAGGACCAAAACATCTGATGTGATAGAAAAAGATACTGACAAGACCAGGAAGGCTGACTGAATAATGAGTCGAGAGACACCGCAGAATGGCCGACTTTGGTTAGACTTCCCTTGAACAAAAGCATGACTCGTGATGACCATGGTAGTAAAAAGTGACACTGTATAAGTCCGTTATGCAGGAGGCAGAAAAAACTCTCCATATGATTAGAAGAGATAACCAACCGGGGGAGGACTGACAAGTGAAACAAGGTAAAGGCTGAACCTAGGTCAAAACTAAAACCATCCCAAATGTAGGAAATATATAAGTGTATATGCTTTGTTCAAGGGCGACAAACTGACACTGTACTGCCATCAAATAACGAAGTTACATCCCGTTCCCGCTCTTTTTGTTATATTTGATTTTTTTGTCTTTTTCATATAATAAGCCTGAAAAAGAATAAAAGAATGCTATGGTACAATGGATACAACGAGTATCAAGAAACATATGCACTAGTTCCTGGGATTGGAACGATCCTATGCTCAATGCAAGGTGGCGGAAACTGGTAAGCGATACTCAGAGGAATGTTCCATCCATGGGTAAAAGGGTGTCAAGTCGCGATAGCCAAGTGCATGCAATGGTTAACTTGTATAGATAGACAAGGTCAAAAGGTGGCTTAAACATTGAGTCCAAATGAAGCCGGCTAAAGGCCAGGATAAACAAGTAGCCAATATGCAATGCAGTAATACAACTCAACAACACCAGGGAGCCTCTAGGGTAATAGCCAGAAAAATGATATTGAGGAAGAAGAAGAATGAAGCTTCAACACATAAGTCATGGCGGGACTAAAGAGGACTCCCGAGCCTACATAAAACGCAGCATGGGCAACAAGTGATAGCGAGAAACTAACTAGGAAGCCCATGTAAAGGAAGGCTCTACCACCAAGTCATGATTAAATAATCGGCGAGTGAAATGGGTGTAATACTCATGACCTGATGGGATCGACCCTATGGCAAGTGATTAGAATGGAGGCTAGTATGTAAAATGCAATGGAAAGTGGATTCCCTAACCTATATGCCAGTGAAGATCATATACCTGCCATGACGGGTCAGCAGTCATGGATCAAAAACGGGGAAAAATCTCAAATTCGTCAAAATGTACCTGAAAATATACCAATCTGGGCACTTCCAAGCATCCGGGTTATGCAGCTTAAGATAGATTGAAAAAATAAGCATAACAAATTTTTGCAAAAATTTTCAACTTTTTGGGCATAAATAGACAAATTACCTCATATTTGGTTCATTGTTACATTGCTGATTTGGCAAAAAGTGCTCTGGAGAAAAAAAACCTCTTTCGTCAAAACAGGAGCAACCGACCGTCAAACTTCACCGAATTTGTCAGGGAAGCTCATAAACCATCCTTGTTATTCATTTTGTCCATTTATAAGTTAAAAATTAGGAATTGTCACTGTAGAATCACTTGCTAAAAATCACGGGTTTGCGCATACGCGGGTTTATAATGACCAAGTCGCGTATATACGTGACTATGCACAAAGAAAGTCGCGTATGCGCAACCCAAAATGAAAAAATGCATAGCTAATGAACGAATTATTGAAATTTTGCAGGATGACTATATCTTGGAGAGAGCGTGAACACAGTGCCATAGACAATGAAGTCATGCAGGACCAAGTATCACTGAATATTCTTCGAAACTGCGGGTTGCTCAAGTTTTTCAAAATGCCAAATATGAAGAGTAATGTCTGGTTGCTCGAAATGCTTGTGAACTATTGGGAACCGGAAGAAGACTGCTTCATCATAGATCAGATGCCCATACGCATCGAGGTGGAAGATATATATTTTATTACTGGACTCTCCCGGAGGGGGGAGCCAGCAGACTTGCATGGTAAGCCTTTGGGAGGGCTAACCGTGGAAGATTACGTCCACGTCTACTGCGTAGAGGGTTCCAAGAAAGTTGGAACTCAAATTGCAATCAAAGATTTAAGAGACTTGCACATAAAAATCCTCCTTTTTACCATTGGCGGGGTGGCAGGATCTGCTTCCCTACACCAGGCATCCAGGACTCAAATGAGTATAGCAGTGGAATGCTTAATTCATGTATATGATTTGTGCACAGCTCTACTGATGAACATGAAGCAACAATTGACTTCTATCCGAAAAGCAAAGACAAAACATTTTGGATATGGTACAATCTTGATGACATTCTTCTTCGAGAAGATTCCAGCGCTGAGACCCAAAGTGATCTCTTTTATCAACAGCCCTAGAGATCCAAGAATTGCCCGATGGGCTGACTTGATGAAAATATTGGGGGGAAGTGAAGTTCCCTAAACCACTTGGGATGATGAGTTCTTCCTTTGGTGGGGAGAACAAATCATCGTTGTGGAAGACTATCCCTATGCCAGGATGGATTTCCGAGGTAATCCAGACCTTGTCCTTCCACCAGGTGCGGCATGGGGCACAATTGGTAAGTTTGCAATTTTTTGACTTATATAATTTTTTGGATTTTTTCAATATGTATGAAAAAATGTGAAGAACAAAAATGTTTTTGATTGGATTCAAAATGTCTTACAATTTTAAAATGATCATGAAACAGATATTGGACCAGTTCGACCTGAGGGATACCCATGACATAAGCGTCGCAGAGGCGAGGTGGATACAGTAGACTCGGACAGAACCCTCCATGCCATACAGAGGAACTTGGAGGGGTTAACCCACCAAGTGCCTATGGCTGTAGTGGAAGATCTGCCTGAGGCCATCCAGAGGCAGGTAGTAGGAGTACCTCGCGACTGGGTACGGTTATTCCGTCGAGTTGCCACTACGATCGTGTTCTATAGGAACACAACATCTGGGCAGGGACCACAGGAGTAGATAGATATGATGTATCAGATGACTGTATATTTTTTGAGACTGAACATGATCGGGCATAAGCCCAATTTTTTGTATGACTTATGGATCCAAATTTTGTATAGTTTTTTGAACACTCTGATGATATATATACAGTGATGTTTGATGTGATGTGACAAATGTATCAAAATGTATGATGTTTTTGATGATTAAATTTTATTGTATGGAATGATTAACATGCCAATCAATTGCTTGATTAGCTAATGAGTCTGCCATCCAATTGTCAGCTCGAGGAATATGAATGAAACTTAAAAATTGAAATGATCTTTGTAACAAACGTACCTTCAAGAACAACCGGAGTAAAAATGGATCTCGAACCTGATAAGTATTGTTCAACTGCAACACCACCAGCTGAGAGTCCAAGAAAACTACCAATGAATCAACACCCAAAGATATTGCCTCCGAGAGTAGATAAACAACTGCAGTGTATTATGCTATGTTATTGGAAGCAGGACCAATGCAGACCCCTCTTGATTCTAACAGCTGACCGGATGGATAATGAAGCACCCAAGCCGCGGAAGCTAAGTTCCGGGTGTGTTTACTAGCACCATCAGTGAAACCAAAATGACTCATGACATCCGACACAACCTGCCAAAGCAGATCAAAAACGTCACCAACCCATCAAAGATTGAAAAACAACCAGATATTTACAAAGAAAAACTACTATATACAAAAGCAACATGTCAGGCCGAAGCCTAGGCATAATACTTTTTTAAATAGAGCCCATTTCTGAGCTTTGGCAACTCATTCCCTTCAAAATCAACCAAGGTATATGCTCCTTTCTTAAGGACTTTTTTAACGATAAAGGGGCCATACCACATAGACTTAAACTTTCCTACCCCCAGGGCATCTTTTTCTTAGGCATAGACCAAAACAAGGTCACCTTCCGAAAAAACCCTAGGCTTGACCGCCTTATCGTACTGAAATTTAACTCGGTTTTTATGCGCTTCATTCATCGTGGCGGCATCCCAATGCTGCTCATCGAGATGTTCCAGATGAAGGAGATGTTCTTCAAGACTAGAAGTGTCAGGAAGAAGTTCAACAGCTAACTTAAGAGAAGCAATCTCACATTCAATGGGAAATACGGATTCCAACCCGTGCACTAGCTGAAACGGAGTAAAGCGAGTTGCAGTTTTCACTGACGTCCTGTATGCCCAAAGTGTAGGATATAACATAATATGCCAGTTGGATCTAGCTTTATCAATTGTCCTTTGAAGAATTTTCTTCAAGGATTTATTCACGGATTCCACTTGCCCATTGGCTTGAGGATAATACAGAGATGAATGCTCCTGCCGGAAACCTAATTTTAGAGCCAATTCAACCATCATGCTATTCTGAAAATGACTGCCATGATCAGTGACAATCTCTCTAGGAATACCAAAACGAGCAATAACCTGGTTGAAAAGAAAAAGAGCTGCAATCTCACCATCATTCCCAAAAGTAGGCATAGCCTCGACCCACTTCGTAAAGTAGTCTACTGCTACAATAATGTACTTGTGACCTTTAGCCGAAGTAGTATAATCAATACCCCACTTTGTAAAGGGACCGACAGTAGTGACTGGAAAAAGCAGAGCTGGATGAGCGCGCATTTTTTGAGTATAAACTTGACACGGATGACACTTTTTGACCGACTCCATACAATCCTTCAAAATCGAAGGCCAAAACTACCCAGCACGCAAGATCTTTTGGGCTGTAGCAAGCCCAGACAAATGACCACCACAAGCTCCATTGTGGCAATCATTAAGCACAGCCTCAGCTTCTTCGAGAGTTAAGCAGCGTCTCAGGATTGAATCAACCCCTCGACGGTATAAAGCATCACCAATGATCAAGTAATTCTTAGCCAAGTGACGCAACTTACGGCGCTCATCTTTCGAAAAAGTAGAGGGAAAATTCGTAGTCTGAAGATACACAATTATATCTCCATACGAAGGATCCTGTGGAGAGATAAGAAACAAATGTTCATCCGGGAAGGATTCATCATAGATCATTTCTTCCCCACAGGGAAACTCGGAGTTCAATTCTGCAAAAACCAATGATTTCTTGGACTTGGCAGACATAAACTCAAGATCAAATTCCTGCAAAATCACAATCCATCTATTGTATATCCCCCTAATCACTCGCCTACTGAGGACAAACTGAAATGGATTGGCTACTGCCAAAACATAAGTTTTTTGTAGAATAATATAATGTCAGAGTCGCAGCACAGCATGAACTGCTGCTAAAGCTAACTTTTCTATCGGAGTATACCGGAGTTCAGGTCCTACCAATCCTCGACTAAGATAGTATATAATATGCTCTGCAAGAGCATCATCTTCCTGAACCAGAACCATACCAATAGTAGATTCTGCTGCTGCAAGATACAAAAGGAAATCCCTGCTATAATCAAGTGGACTCAATAAAGGAGCAGAGGTCAATGCTTTTTTCAAAGCATCGAATGAGCGTTGAGCGAATTCATCCCAAAGAAATGGAACTCCCTTCTTCAACAATCTCATAAATCCCTTGGTAACTTCAGCATAATTTCCGATAAATCTCCGAAGAAAATTAGACTTTCCTTGTAGACTTTGAAGTTGACGAATAGAGGACGGGGGAGGCAACCGAAGTATTGCCTCAACCTTGAAGGGATCTACCCTAATACCTTCCCTAGACACAATGAATCCCAATAACCGACCGGATGTAACCGCGAAAACGCACTTGTTCGGATTCAACCTAATCTTATAGAAACGACATCGTTCAAATATTTGACGGAGGTGAGCAGGATGATCCATCCTCTTTCAAGAATGAGCAGCTAAATCATCCAAATAAGCCTCGATAATCTTTTTGATGTCATGGAAGGCATATGACATGGCCCACTGAACCGTAGCCCCAGCATTTTTAAGACCAAAAGGCATCTTCTTGTATGCAAAAGTACCCCAGGGACAAATAAAGGCAGTCTTATGCTGATCTTCAGGACGGATAGTAATCTGATTATATCTGGAAAAACCGTCCATGAAGGAGAAAATCTCATTACCGGCACACTCGTCAATGATCTGATCGATAAATGGTGTGGGGTAATTATCTTTGGGACATGCTTTATTGAGGTCTCTGAAATCAATGCAAACTCGAATTGTTCCTTGTTTTTTATCTACGGGAACAGGGTTTGAAACCCATTCAGTCAAAGGAACAGGGAAAATGAATCCTGCCTTAAGCAGCTTCTCCACCTCAGCTTTGATAGCTTCTGCCTTCCTAGGATTGACCGGACGAAGCTTTTGCCTCACAGGCTTAGCGTTTTCGTAAGTCTTGATCTCATGTTGGACAATAGATGGATCTATACCAGGAATTTCCTCATAAGACCAAGCGAATACATCCCTATACTCTTTAAAGAGCTCGGTGTAAATTTGAATCTCTTCACGGGAACATTCAGCTCCGATGAAGACATTCTCAATAATATTGGGATCCCTGGAAATGTTCACCGGGATAGTAGGAGAAATCACAGCCATGTTCCCTTCAGCATAAACCTATGTTGGTGCTAAAGGGTTCAGGACTGGGCGAACAGGACCAGGAGACGGAGGACTTGGAAAACTCATTTCAACTTCGCTCAAATCAGGTAAAAAGTAAGACCGATGATGCAAATCATCCCACGGTCTATCTATACCAGTCATAGCTTCCAGGATGGCCTCTTCAGATGGAAGAGTGGTATCAAGGCAATCATGGGCAAAAGAAGAACTAAGCGTCCAAGCTGGAGCCACATCTCCATCCAAGTCTTTCGGTGAAAGAGGAGCTGGGATGGATTCTGCAGAGTCAACAATAGACTGATAAGCAATCTCAGCTGCAGACATTGGAAATTCCATTCCACCCACTTGACCTTCCGCTAATGTGGCGGTAGGGGAAGGTAAGGTCCAAGGGTCCGAAAAATAATGAGTTCTGAAGAACTCTCTTCGAAGAGGAGCCTTGGAGGATAAAATTGCATTTATATGCACCGTAGGAGGAGGAATATCAAAAGTACCCATCAAGGAAGAATACATTCCAACCCCTAAATTCTCAGTAGGTGACTTGGTATTATCCAATTTTGGAATAGTTGAGTCAGTAGATGCATTCGGGTCTACAGGAGGACAGTCCAGTTGGTCCACTGTAACAATCCTCCCTTCGTGAGGGAAACAAATAAGCCGAAACAATGAAGATGCAATGGCATCCATCTCATAAATCCAGTTTCTCCCCAACAGAAGGTTGTAGTCCAAGCTTGCATCCACTATCTCAACCTCTATATTTACAGTTTTTCCCCCAACACAGATAGGCAAAGCTGGGACAATACCATGTGGTCTATGAGAATGACCATCAAACGCAGTCAGAAGAGTAGCAGATGGAGAAGATGCGGGAGATCCAATTCCCTTCCAGCATGCGAGAGACATCACACATGTGGAAGCACCCTCATCAACGACCGTCCGAAAAATATTGCATTTCTGGTATGATGAATTAATATGAAAAGCCATATGATGGGGGAGTCTCTTCTTAAAATTAGTCATATCTAAGGTAATCATAAGAGAGTTCTTTGGATCTACAGCCCCAAGAGCAGTGAGCAAAGCACTGCGCTGAGTCGGACAAGACTGGAGCACCTCTAAAGCCGACATGGCATAAGGACTCTGCGCCAGATTTTCCACAATAGAGTAGTTCTGGGCAGCCCTAGTGTTTGGATTAATCATCGAATGCTTGGTAGATTCTTTGGGCATCCGAGGTATAGGCTCAACAGTAGGCCTCATAATATGAAGCAGCTCAGTAGCATCGGGAGCACCCTTAGCTTTCGAAGACTCTTCTTCGCCATAATCACGGGATCTCGTAGCGACATCCACGTGAGCACTCATCATGTATATGTTTGATGGAATTTCCCCTTCCTGGGTGCCCCCAGAGGAAGCCCCAGAATTTTGATTCGCGCCAACAACTAGCTGTTGCCCTTGGGGAAAAGGGTTTGCCAACACAGCCTGGGAACTAGAAGAACCCTGCTGAGCTAACAAGCACTGCGCATCTTGAATTTTAGGGAAAAGGTGTGTAAGGTGGTCTCCAGTACATAACTTACATGGAAACTTCACTTTCTTTTTATCCTTTGGACCCTCACCAACATGCTCGTTGGTTTTATTTGCATTACCCTTCCCATTCTTGCCCTTTTTTCTTATTATTCCGTCCCTTGTTCTTCCCTTCGGATTGTTGATTTCCTTTGGGATCAGAAGCTTGGACGGCATTTACCGACAAAGATTGGGAAGGCGATGACTCAGCAGGCACAGCCTAACCAGAAGGAGCAGATTGTATAAACAACTACTGCAATTGAGTAAGCAGGCTAGCTGCACCACTATTGATCGACCCAATAAGTCCATCACCATGAGGACCAGGCTTAGTTTTGGATAAATCTAATTTGGAGTGAGGAGAATTGGGAAAATATTTATGGAGGACCCCAGACTGAGAATATATCAGTTCCAACTGCTGGGCCCTAAAAATAGCCTTTTCCTCAGAAAATACCCCAGACAGGGATACATCTTTAGAAATGTCTGACTGCAGAGATTTCAGAAACCATTCCAAAAGGAATTCTCCTGCAATATGAGCTTTAATAACCCTCTTCCTTCTCCGCCATTCCTGAATATGGTCAGAAATGTGGCTTGCGTTGTCCTGTTTAAAATTAGCTAGGAGTTCAGTCCCGGCGTCATAACAGACGGGAAACTGGAAATGATTTAGAAATGTGACAGCCAGATCTCCAAATGTAGCAAAACTGCCCCCAATTAGCTCAATATACCATTTGGCAGCGTTTCCAGTTAGGGTGCGTTGAAACAATCTCAACCTAATCGAATCATCGATCAGGGAGTTAGAAGAACACCATAAATGGAAGGTGGTGATGTGATCAGCCGGATCCTCTCCATTCTTGCCTTCAAACTTTGGAATGTCTGAAGGAAGTTTGGTGGGAATCGGAGGCCACCCCGGACTGTACCGGATCGGATCATTCGTCAATTTCGATAGATATGGCAAGTTTAACGTTGCTAGAAAAGGTAAACAAGGCGGAGCCTGAGGATTCCATCCTTGATGGGATGAATTCCCAACATTCTAAAAAGAATACCTTGGATTTGATAAGGCACCAGGTTACTAGAAAGAACTCATAGAAAAAGGAGAATAACCTCCTCCCAACGCAGAGTTACCAAAGACCAGACCAGTCCCCCCCCCCCCTGAAGTATTAAATGAAGAGGAAAGCCCTTGATAGGGGTTCCAGGTATTAGAAAGAGGGGAAAAAGTCTGATAAGCACTCGAAGAAGGGAAAGAAGCATTCTCTTGGTGACCAGCGTAAAACTGATTCCCTGCCCCCGCTGTAGTGAATATAGGGTTCCAACCTATAAAAGTGGTCGAATTCTGACCTCCAGAACAAGGGTTGAAACTCTGAGTCTGAGAAGTAAATGAAAAGGACCCTAAAGAAGGATTCGAACTAGGAAAATGCCCAGTTCCGAAGGGGAACCCTTGAAAAGAAGCTGATCCACTAGCCATGGAAGACATGGGTGTAGATGCAGCTGCAGTAGCGGAAAAGGAAAAAGGAGGAATCCCACTAGTGGGCATTCCAAAACAAGAGGGACCAGAATGAGAAGCATGTGCTTGGGTGAAACCAGAGCCAAACACAGCAGTACTAGAAGCAATTGAAGATATAGCAATAGTGCCTCCTCCTTCAACAGAAGCAGGAGTCTGAATGCCTGCAGCACTCACAGCAGAAGCCGCGTTCCCAGTCGTGGCCATCGAAAGGTATGAATAATACGGAGGATCTTTCCGTCTCTCTGACTCAGGTCCGATGTATTCAACAATGAATGGATAATCAGGAGGGAGAGGAGATGGAAGTGACTCAGAGGGTTGAGACACTTCCTCTACCTGTACTTCTTCTTCCTGTGGAAATAAGACTCTCGAGGTGAGCAGAGCGCTCCTCTCGGAACCAACACCAGAACCAGCTAAGAAACCTTCAAACCCTTGTGGAGGATCTCTCTCCACTACATCAGAAGCCACAGGGTGATACGCACCTGCTAAATTACTCCTACGCCTTCTTAAAGAAGGCTCTGGACTCTCGGGAGATAACCCCTAGATTCTCCTCGATCGACGAGGCGCTTGATCAGCCACTTTAACAAATTTTAATTAGAGTCAAAAAGTATAAAGCTAGGCAAGCTAGGAGCAAAGAGCAGTCACTACAAAAATAAATCCCTGAGATACAATCAAGCAAACAGCCTTCAGGTATTTCCGCTCCGGGTGATTAGGACCGGACACCAAAATACAAGAAAGCGAAATATAGGACCTCCCGAAAGTAGTCTGGGATAATTACGGCCCAGGCCTACTAGCGAAGGTAACAGAAATAGTTACGCCGACCTCCTAACGACAGCCTTTGCCGGCACAAGTACCTAAGCTTCGCAAGGGCAGCCCCCAGAAGTATTGCTGAAAGTGATACGACGTCTGCCTCAGGTACCACGGGTATTCCCCCCCGCATTCACCTATGTGGAACCTAGGAGTGGCAACTATGGGCACCAATCCGTGTCAGAAGCCGGGCGGAACGGTCTTGAGGTTAGATCCAACAAATCAGAGAGGGGGTATCTCTCTTCTCAGCCTTCACTTCCCCTCGCGCTTGACTCTCTGGAGGAGAGCTTTCCCGGTCCACCTAACGGAGTTGGATTTCTCTCAATTAATCAACTTCTATGTTTTGTTTGAGTGGCCTTGGAGAGTTAACTCTCCACTCACCTAATCCAAGGCCCTACAACCTAGCTAGTTGGTGTATGACACTTAATAAAAACTTGCTAGTTGCTTTTAAATTATAGCGCTTATTTTAATCGGCTGTTATGTTAAGTCAAAGGGATACGGAAATGAAACTCGTGGTGTTTTTGACGCAGAAAATAAATTAACAAAAACCAAACTACATGCAAATGCAGTAATTGCCTTTCAATGAAAAGAAATTTCTACAAAGGTTCTACGAGATTTTTTTTTTTTCTTTCCAGATGACAAACTTCACACTCACAAAAACTATGAAAATGACTAAATGTTTAAGTGCACCTGATGCAAATCACTAAGAGCATGCAAATTCTAAGATGCAAAATCTACTAAAGCAGAGAGAAATTTCCCAAAGATCCTTCAGTTTTATCTCTTTTTGGTTGTCCACAAAGCTAGTTCCCAAAATCAGGAACTCTTAGTATAAAGACACCAAAATCACTTGAAACAAGAGGAAGAAACCAATGACAATTCCTTTCCAAAATCAAGTCAAAACCAAAGGGAAGAAATCTCAACAAAGCTTTAAAATATATAACGGAACGAAAACAAAAATGCAAAACAAAAGCAAATGACAAAAAAAAATGTTTTTTGAGCTTTTGAATTTTATAAAAGAAGAGCTCGAAGAGGCCAAAAAAAACTATCAAATCCCAAGCCAAACAACTCTGAATTTCAAGCAAAACTTCCAAAACGCTCCAAGACTTCTAGGGCTACTTAGTAGCAAGATTGATATGAGCAAAAGAAGACAAGAAACTCAGTGACTTAGCCTAGAAGAATAGTACAACCTTGCAGCAAACAAAAACTTCAAAGAACCAAGAAAGACTCTTCAAAAGTTGCAACAAGACCTAGTCAACTAAACTCAAGAAAACCAACCCAGAAATGGGCAAAAATCGAAGTGAAAAGCAAGACACAAAGGTAGGAAAGAGTAAATGAGCAGAAGCTTTCTGTTTTGATGAAGCAGAACAGCCAAGAATCCCCAGAAAGAGATCTTGGTACTCGAACCAGAAATGCAAGCACAAGAAACAAGATTTTCCAGATAAGCTAGTTTTCAACCAAACAAGAGAGAGAAAAGACCAAATACCACTTTCAACACAATCCAGAGGATACAAAGACACTACAGGAACAGGTCTCCACAGGTAGACAAGACTAAAAAGCCAAGAAATCAAAAATTTCAAAATTCACCCAGGCATACGCTACTTGACAGTTTTGAAACAAGCGTGCATACGCGACTGTGTTAAAGGAAACCCGCGTATATGCGACTCCCTTTAACAAAAACTGTGTGTATACGCGTCTGTGTACAGACAAACCCGCGTATGAAAAGGTAAATAATAAAAAATAAAAAAGATCAAGCCTGGATAAGGAACCAGGTCTTCAGTCTGACTGAGAAAGAGTTAACTGGACCGGAAATAAAAATTAAAACTGTTGGAAACATTTCAAACAGCTGAAAACACCCAACAGGGGAATCACAAGAATGTGGTCCCCAGCGGAGTCGCCAGTTCTGTTTTGGGGAAAAACACCCTAGAGGTTTGTTGGGTCAAAACCTCCACAGAGCAAGGCATGCTATTGAGAAGGACTCACACACAACCACACTTGAATGCTAAAAACTAGATAACAACGATAGTAGAACTCACCCGTAGTCCTACGTTTGATGTAGATCCCGCGGGGTCCAAACCCCCAGCAACCCTTCTTCCTCCTTCAACCTGGAAAACAAGAAAGAACGTGTACAAAAACCTAGTTGTACAGCATATACTTCTCCTAAACGTTAGTGCAATCCATGTGAAACATTATATAAACCATAATAAATTCTTAATAATCAATCTTTTCACATATGCAAATAGACATTAACACACAAGTTCAGGAACAAGATGGTTCTTCATTATTACGAATAGCATGTACAGTAGTAAAAGTGGAGAGATCACCTGAATCCTTCCATGATCTTCAAACAAACCGTCGTCCGGATCCATCCCGCCCTTGCCTCGCTAAGATACTTTCAAGACTTGTGCACTCGAGATGGCATATAAATGAATGAACATCTCCAGGAAACAAGGGTTTCCTGTATAAATCTGGGAAAGTGCAGGAGGCACAGGAATTCAGACTTGAATTGGGATTCCAATAGAGTATAATGTCTATAAAATTTCTCTCTCCCTTAGGCCATGCACATGAGGGGCTTTTATACTCCCTCAAAGTAGTTTCAATCAGTTGGAAACAGTTGGCCACGTACTGGGGTGGTTGAACTACTGGAGTAACCATCAACCCAACCTGAAAATAGGGAATTTTTATATATTTTTTTAATGATTTTAATGGCATACGCGGAAAAGTACATGTGGACTCACGTATACACGCGGAAAAGTCTGGGCATACCCGCGTATGGGAATTTTAACATTGTTTTTTAATGAATTTTGTTCAAGTCTGTGGGAATGGGTGCCCAAAGCCATAAAGAAAATCATGAATCACCTAAGGGTAAAAAATGATGCTATAACAATTGGTCGATGCATTAGCTAATAATGTTATGAATAGACATTTGCGACCTTAAAATAGTAAAAACAACATTTGATAAGTGTTGAACAAGATAGCCATCGAAAATAGTCCTATCTTAGATAGAGTTTGTGTTTCAAAAAATATTACATCATCTAGGACCATAGGTTTAAAACACCTTATGATCCGAAAGGCAATGATACAAAAAACAAAAATACAATGATCTGCGATGATCATCCACTATTTGTGGTGATGATCATGATAATACAATATCGCTCATGCCACTCTACGCATATATCTCCAAAACTGGCCAGGAACACCAGCAACATGCCTCTGGAGGCGTAAAGGAATATCATCCATAGTAGTCTCTGGAATGTCTCTGGTTAACCTCTCCAGGTTTTTCTCTAAATCAGTGAGAATCTCTACTTCCTGATTCTCTGGCGGTACAATAGCGTTTGTTTCCTCTCGAAGCGGCGGAGATTGGTTGGTCTTTGTGGAACAACATCTACATTTAAATTTTTGACACCAGTACTAAGGCGATTGAAAACAAAATAAAAAAAATTAGAATTAAAAATACATCAAAATGATTGATTTACCTGACTCATCCCACTGTGTTCCTAGAGGAAGAGGCATTTTAGGTTCTCCACGGAAATCTATCCCTGCATACAGAAAATATTCAATGGAAAAGATTTGGTTCTGTAGCCAATGAAAGTATGCAGGTGTAAATCGAACTATCTCAAAACCCTCTCCATGACGCACCCTGAACAGTACCCAGCGGGCCATCTGAGGCTCTCTGACTCTACCAACATCAACCGAGATACGCTGGGGGGCAAGAGATGGAATCCTCTCCAGAGCAAAAGAAACTACAATAGCTCCATATCCAAAAAATTTCAACTTTGTGTTCTTAGCTCTGGTCAATTGGCCTTTTACATTAGCCAATACTCCTTCACACTAGTTGAAGATGGTGCCTCTATAACATTCAACCGTTGTCTGCATCTGGGCTTTAGTTTCCACATGTGGAGTTGCACTCCCATACAATCTAGCCACTGTGAACGCAACCACTTTGAGTTCAAGATGGATAATGGTTTTTATATCAATGTGGTTGTCTTTTGGATCAGGCTCTTCGTTACAAAATTCTTGTTGGTAGCTAGCTATAGACTAGCCACCTTGCCTAGCCCCAAACAAGGAAATAGGTTCTCCTCTTTTGGAAAAACCTGTAAGGAAGTATATATCCTCCAGCTCAATTTTGAGTCGGTGATCACCGATGATGAAACAATGTTCTTGAACATCCCACCTGTTCACCAACCATGTCAAGAGCTCTACTTGAGCCCTCATGCCCTGCATTGCCCAATACTTGTATAATACACAATTTTTCAAAACACGCATTGTGCGTAAACTTCCCATAGCTGCATCATCTACTGCCTCATGTTCATGTTCTCTCCATTCAAGCATTGTGGATACTCTGCAATAGACATTTTGAAAGATTAGATCCAATTAGAATGAAAAATTTTGGCTTAATTTGAGAGAAAACATATTCTTATTTTGTTCACGGTGCCTCCGAACTTTTTGCATGAAGACAGTGTGAGCTACTGCAAGCATTATACACGAAAAGTGTGGGACCCCGATAATTTTCCTTTGGAAAATTATCAAGGTCCGCAGGTACTGTGTGTTTTACCTGCGGTACCCCGAGAGCGATTTTTTGAACCTATTTTTCTCCTAAAAAATGATTCTAAAGCCTAAAAAGAGAATGTAAACAGACAAAAATGAAGAGAAATGAATTGTGGATTACCTGGAGTCAATGGTTTTGGATTCGGACAGTCGGTTTTTCTGATATCTCCTTTGGAACGTTTTCTACCAAAAGCTCTCAACTTTCACTCTGGATGCAAATGGTAAAAATGAATTGGTTAAACTACTTTTTATAAAGACATTTTGAATAAATAAAATAATATTTTATTTATTTTCTACTTTGAAAGGTTGTTTTTCAAATAATTTTTACTTATCTAAAACAGGTATGTTTAATTTTTTGGGTTTTTGTGCAGAGTACAAGATTTTTAGGTAAAATAATCATTTTGGAAAATGAGTATGCTTTTTGTCACTTTTTCGAATTCGTTAAAATTTACAGAAAAAGCAACATTATATGAGTACGTTTTTATCGCTTTTTTGAACTCGTTAAAACTTATAGAAAAAGTGAAACCATGGAGTCCTCTTTTAAGCCCTTTTCAGATTCTCTAAACAAGAAAAGATTGCCGAGTACTTGACTATTCGAACTCGTTAAAGGAAATGAACAGTCATCCCTTCAGTATAAGTTTACCCCTTTTCCGGACTGAAATGGACTATTTACGAAAAATGTATGCGTTGACTAATCATGGTCAATAGAGTTCTCTCCTGCATTATTTTATCCTTTTTCAGGCTTGAGAGACTAAATTTACGAAAAATTCCACCCACGGAGTTTTCTTAAGTTTTTCTTCTGACTCCCTAAAATTGAAAAACACTGAGTTTCACCTATATTGGACATATTAAAACTTAACAGTAAAGGACCTGTAAATTATAAACAGGAACGAACCACTCCTTATTACGGTTTGATTTTAATACTAAGTTGGATTCAATCGAAGGATGAGCTTATATAACAAGCAAATGTTATCCTCCTCAAGCTTGTCAAAAATAAAGAGGTACTTGCCAGAAATGGTGAGGGAAAAGAGAGAAAATGAATCCAATTGTCATACTTCATTTTAAAAAGTTGTATACCACTCTTGAACATGACACTTTTTTCCATGTCTAGGTTGGGAAAATCCTTTGACCAAATAGTTAATCAAACCACATTGAAAGACTTCAACCGGTTTCTGGGTATTAGCTTTAGGTCAATCGTCACCATCTGCAGTGTCGTTATTTGTTCAAGAGATCAGTTTAATAAACCATTCATTGCAAACATTTGTCTCCATTCGTGTTGACCATCCCTGAGTCAGTCCTTGCTAAAAATTTCTTCAAAACTTGACCTAATGGTTTCGTGTCGCAGACCTTCCTACAACGGATCACTTTCTATCGATGATAGCTCATCATCTAGAAAGTTGATCTAGAATCCTAACAGTACCTTGGAATATGCATGCCCTAATGGCAGGTTTCTCGCCTTCGACGACAGGTTGCATCATTGACCTTCGATCGAATGATTTTGTGAAATGTTCAACTTCAGATCACAAATTCACATTTCATGGATTGTACTGAGTACTTTGAGAACCATTGTCATTATTGGTGATTTCTCTCACACTTGTTAATAGTTTACATCATTGACTAGTAATCAAGTGGTTTCTACCATGTTCGACTCTAACAAAATCAATTGCATGGATAGAACCGTACTAGTTAGAGAAGTAGGAATCAAGACCCTGGATCTAGTTTCCACCATCCAAGATGCGAGGAATTTTATTGTTCATCATACAGTAGACTACTTCTAACAGATGGCTGCGACCATACTATGTCTACTCTTCATGTAATTCTAAAATCATTTCTGTATTAGAACATGTAGTTGGTTTTTGATCTGAGTATGGGAATGCCTACCTCAGCGATGATATACATATATATATATATATATGCTTGCATTGAATATTTTTTCAAGGATTCAACCGGTGTGCCTGCAGCCCAATCCTCAGAATGATAAAGCACTTCACTCTTCAAAATTCTTCAGAACTCCTTAGACTTCACACTTTAGGGGGCAATATGTTACACTAAAATTTGTCACCATGACATTTAGCTATCTATATGGGTTCATCATTACCTATTTATTTCTCCCTCAAAGGTCTAAAAACATAAAGTTCCCCAAATCAAGTCTTAGAACTGGAAGAAGCTCTTAAAAAACCTAAAAAGCCTACTCCCGCACTTTTCCTAGTCATTCCCTGCGGTACCGCAGCTAATTGTTATAAAAACTGTGGTACATCCCGCACGTAAAGCTCATTAAAACTACGTACCCCTGTAAAAGGTAAAATAAAGAGAAAAGTAAGTTCTAGAAGCCCAGCTGGTCGAATATTCTCCCAGCTAGGGCCTTCTAGAATTACTATTTGGTTGAACTTCGTCCCTTCCATCCATGAACCTTCATCCCTTCATAAATGGAGTTATCCCTTGGTTTTTGGAGCTAAAATCCCATAATGAGAGGGCTTTATCCCTTCCTTTTTGGAGCTAAAACTACCTCTCTTCAACTATAAATTGAGACCAAGTTTCAGTCTCAAGGGGACTTTTGGATACTTAGTAGTTGATACTTACTTCTTAGCTTATAGAATAGAATTGTTGAAGGAATTATACTTTCCACATTTGGCATCGTTGGCATGAGAGATATTACATACTCATGGCCATAGTCTTATGTTGATCTAGAGAGTTGGAGTCTTATCAAACTAAGGAAAATGGTTGTTCAGGACCCTGGAAGAACCTATACAAACATCAAGGCATTAAGGTTGTAAGGTTTCTTCTTTTATTCGAAGTTAATACAAATGGATTCTATTTTCTCATTGAATTGTTCATCTATCTTTTGAATGATTTAATTCTTAGAATCCTTGATCACTAAGATAGATTATTGCTTTCGAATTATCCTATTTTGTAGATGCTTTTGATCTTGTTTTCCTGTCTTTGATTGCAGATCTTATATCCTAGATCGATAACTTCTGGAGCGACTGGATTGAAGACCAAATAAGCATTGGAATTTAGGTAGGAGTATCTATCCATAGTTAATGAGAAATTCTTAAGCAAAATAATCTAGAGAAAGTGGTCTACATCTGTCTGTTTGTTTCTAGATGTCCTTAGGATACTAGGGAGATCGCTCTTGTCCATAAGAGGGATTCATCCGTGCAACAATACATGCAGGGAGAGGGTCATTCCTGTAAGGCTTCAATCGGCTGCCGTTGACATACCTAGGAAGGTTTTCTCTGCTCAATGTGGCCAGGTGCACCACACCTCCATCAGTGATATCCTTAACAACATATGGTCCTAGCCTATGCATCTTCAACTTCCCTGGGTGGCACACAAACTTGCTGTCATAAAATAATACCAAATATTCTTCCTTAAAAGAATTTTTGTCTGGTATGCCTATCATGCCAATCCTTTTTTTGCGCCTTCTACACTTGCTGATGGAAATTTACAATAAGGCGATCCTCTTCTAGCGTGACCAACTGCGACAACCATTCTTCCATAATGTCCTGCTCTGCCATAATTGTGAATGTTGCAATGCACATACTTGGAACAATGTATTCCATTGGCATAATTGCTTCTTGCCCATATACCATCCTGAATGGTGTCTTCCTTGTCAGCTTCTTGAATGTGGTTCTATATGCCCAAAGAACCGTAGGTATGCACACATCCCAATCATTCTGGTTAGCTTTGAAAACCTTAGTGAGCGCAGTCTCCAATATCTTATTGAAAGTTTCTACTGCATTGTTCGCCCGTGGGTGATATGGAGTACTCTTCTGATGATGAATCCAAAATTCTTCTGATAGAGCTTCAATAGTTTAATTCACAAAGCATGTACCTCGATCACTCATCAAAATATTAGGGCATCTAAACCAATTCAATATGCTCTCAAAAATGAAGTGTGAAGTTGTGTCTGCACTACAATCCTTCACAGGCTTAGCTTCAGCCCATCTGGTTACGTAATATGTCACAATTATTATGTAACGCGGACCTATCTTCTTTCTTGGAGGGTCAATAGTTCCAACAAAATCAATGGCCCGTTTATCAAGGTTACAACTCCATTTGTGGGTGCAAGGGCATCTCATCTCTGCGTGATGGCTTTCTTGTCCTTTGGCATACATTGTATGTGCGATAATGTGCATAGGCATCATTGTGCAGTGGGGGCCACCATAAAGCAACTTGCAAAATATTCTGTGTGGTTTCTTTCCCTGCCTAGTGACCTCCGGCAACCCATCCATGAGCTTCAGCTAAAATATCTCACCACTCAAATTCCAATACATACCTTCACAAAACTTCATCGACACCCATCTTATACAGCTAACCGGAAATGAGAGTAAAGCAAGTTGCGCACACAACCAACTCTTTCTTATATTGCAATGTATACACTTCAGGCGCATGTCCAATAGTACTCAAGAAATTAATGATATCAAGGAAATTATCATCAACCACCTTTATAGTGAAAATTTTTGCATCAGGTAACCCATCTTCTAAGCTATTCATCTCTTCCCCATTCTCAATGCATGACAGATGGTCTGGCCCAACATTTAGTATTCCTAGTTTTACAATGACCTAAAAATAATACTCCTGAAACAACAGCAACCACCTGTAGATCTTCCCCCCCAACACAGGCATTTTAACCAGGTACTTCAAACCATAGTGGTCAGTAAACATCTTGAAGTGGCCTCCTAATAGGTAGTGGCAGAATTTCTGCAGCACATAAACCATCACCAATATTTCTCTCTCTATAGTTGAATAATTACGCTCTACGCTTGATAACTTCCTACTTGTAAATGAAATAGGGTGATCAATCTCCCCAGCTCCTAGCTGTGCTAAAATTTCTCCGAGTGCGATACAAGAGGCATCAACATGCACATGAAATACCTTTGACCAATCTGGAAAGACCAATATGGGCGCAATAACCACCTTCTCCTTTAGCAGTTCAAAAAAATTTCACATTCTTCATCCCAACATAATGACGCATCCTTCTTAAGAAATTTCCTTGGATGAACTTCCCATAATATCCAGTATGCCCCAAAATTTAGCACAATTGTTTGACATTAGCAGCAATTTCCATATTAACAATCACTGTGTTATTTGCAAGATCCACCATCAACCCTTGCTGACAAACAATGTGACCTAGCAATATCCCGAATGGCACACAAAATATGCACTTCTTCAAATTAAATGAGATCTGATACTTCCTACAAGTATCCAGCATTAGGCGCAAACTTGATACATGATTTTTCAACAACCCAAAGACAGTCCAATCATCAAAGTAGACTTCTAAAAACTTGTGGATATATTCCTTGAAAGTAGCAACTACGATGTGCGAGAAGATAGTAGGCACATTCTTCAATCCAAATGGAATGACTATATATTGAAAGGATCCCAATTATGTTCCAAAATTTGTCTTACTTCTATCCTCCGGTGCAATTCATATCTGATGATATCCTAAAAATCCATCTGTAAATGAATAAGCCTCTTGCCCTCCTACATTGTCGAGGATCTCATCAGAAAATGGGGTCGGGAACGGATCATGAATGTAGGAATCATTCAATTTGAATAGGTCCACACAAATCCTTATTTCTCCTTTAGTCTTATTATCCTTTACAACCATACGACTCACCCAATCAGACTCCTCCACTGGTTCTATAATTCATGTAGCAACCATTTTATCCAAATCTTCTTTAACTTTCTGCTTGTATTTTGGATTCAACCTATACAGGCAATGTTTCACATGCAGCGCATCTGATTTATAAGTGATCTTCATGACCCCAAGCTCTCCAATTATCCCTTTCAACTCAGAGAAATTTGTAGGAAACAGGTCTTGATACTCAGTCAGTAGCTCAGCAACCTTTCCCATGGTATCATCATCCCAGTAATCTCTAATCTTCGCTAATTTCGGTTGTTCTTCAAATCCAATGTTCACTTGTCAAATATATAGGCTTTGTGACATCTAGAGGCATAATTGAAGGTCTAGCAATTGCACATTGTGCTTCAGACTCAATTATAGTGATATTCCTTGGATTTTCTTCATTTTCTTCAACTGTCATATTTATGTAATTCACAATATCCCTCATCTGTGCATCCCATGCTAGTGAAGCATGCTCTAACTTTGGTGTTGAAGTATCAAAGATGACCTTTTGAATACCTTGCAATGCTTTACCCAAGCAAAAAAATCCACTCTCAAATATGAAGGTTAAAATGAAACTTTCAGTCAGTGCAAACCATTCATTGGTTCCTCGGCACAGCTTCATTTTCAAGTACAATTCAGTAAGCACCTTGCCCAAAATATGGATGAACATGTGCACCCATTTTGGTCTCATATCTGCACCCCATGCTTCAATCAATTTGGCCAGATGTCTATGTGGATCACCCTTTCTGGAATAAACCTCTTCCATATTGGTAGTTGGACACTCAAAGCGCAATATCATCATTCGAGTACATTCTTCCCAGTTGCCCATGTTTCCTTTGTGAGTCTCCCACCATCGTGTTGGAGTAGAGCACAACCCTATATCCAATGCATGGAATCTCTGTGCTTCTGGAATAGTCCTTTCGAGTTCTCCTAAAAACACTTTCACATTAGTGAAACCATCATAATGTAGTAATTCTCATACCTCTGATGATATGCGGCAAAGGGATCTAGTCACTCGGTTGCGAAGTAACGTAGAAACTTCATGTAGTCGGTTATGTTAGTTCTCTAACTCTTCATCTGAATTTGAGAAGTAGGAACTATATTTTTCCCAGTTAATCCTTCCATCAGTTTTCGAGTTGATCCAATCATCATCCCACATAGTCAGCTTATAGATATGGTCAACATCACCATCCATTCGCACTGGCTTTGTATATCTTGCACCTTCTGCAAGATATAGGGACACTACAACTCTGGTTCCATTGTTGTAAAATACCATACTTCTCCTCTTAATATTTATGATTCCATCCATATAAATAGTCAAATCTAAACCCAAAAACGGATGATAAGGATCAGTATCATCCACAATTTTTATGACTTCAAAATCTGCAACCACCTGAACTCCTTCAATATCTACTACCACTTGTGAGAGTCTTCCTAATGGAATTATTTTCTGTTGATTCTCCATGCGCAGTTGGATCGTAGATCATTCCATCTTAGGTTCTCCCATGCACTGCCAAGTTTTCTTGTGTAAGAAATTTGCATCAAATCCTAGATTCAAAATGACCTGATCCATCTCATAGGCACCGATCTGAGCATTCAAGCGCATCTCTCATCTAGTTCTTCTTTTGTTCTTATAGATCTTGTTGACAGCTTTATGTTCCATCCGGGGCTGTTCTTTTTCTGCACAGTTATCTATTAATGCTTGAATATTCTCCATTTCCTTCTTTTTGCACAAAATTTTGATGCAAGCTTGTAAGAATGGCTTTATTTCCTCATCTACTCCTGCCACATCCATAGGTCTACATGATGTTGATGTGCTTGCTTCTGCAAACCCCTTCTTTGCCTATACAAAAGTGTCTTTTTCACGTTGTAAATTGATTTCATCCTTTTTCTTAGGTGCTTTTCAGATTCAAAGATCAGTATTCGGCTTCTTTCCCTTATCCTCACCAGTGGTTGTGCCACTCCTAGTGACAAAATTCACGCTAGGATCCTCTTCGTGTAACTCCGCCCTGACCATCTGAATATTCTATGTCGTAATTTGCATCTTATTCTCCTACATATAGGAAATCAAAACAGGACAATCTTCAATTACATGATCAAACTACCTACAGTACCTGCATGATTATCATGCTGGATTTGGACAGTTGCATGAAAAATGGACAACATCTCCAAAATTGTAGCAGATGAGTTGTCCCCTTTCACGACCATTTGATCCTCCTTGTCTTCCTCATCCTCTAGTATGGAATCCACCCTACCCATACGGGGATGCTGGTGAGGTAGGTTGACAGTTGCATGCAAAATGGATAGCATCTCCAAAATTGTAGTAGATGAGTTGTCCCCTTCCATGACCATTTGATCCTCCACGTCTTCCTCATCTTCTAGTATGGAATCCACCCTGCCCATACGAGGATGCTGGTGAGGTAGGTTCAACCTACATTATGTACAACTCAGCTTTATCCATCATCAAATCAAAACTGCAGCAGTGTTTTTCATCATGTCCCAGCGATGAAAAGAACTTTCAAAAAGGCTACTTTTGACTCAAGCATATATTTTAAAATTCTTGGATAGTAATTTGTCGCATGCGGGCCCAAAGACTGACAAATTGTGCACCATAATGTAGGTGTTCCACTCGGCCCAGTTGGGCTCTTCAGCGGGCTAGGTCCTCTAGCGTGTAGATAATTATTGAATATGGGGCATTGATCCTTATGATTCCCGTCAGATTTACATTGTATGCAGCTTACATCTGCGCATACCTCCTTTCCCTTATCTTTGCACAGATTTTGAACTTCCAAATGCATTGCTTCTAATTGACTCTGAATCTGCCGGGTTCTGATCATAAAGAGCACCGATGCAGCTTCTAGTTTCATTGCAATTTCTACAGCCTCATCCTGCGTGGCAATCTTATGTTGACTCAAGGGTTGGCGCAGATGTGGGAGAAGCATAGAAATAAACCATTCCTTATGTTGGGTATCATCGATAGTGAATCCACCATCTCTGGCAGTGCACTTTAACCTCTGATCCGCATCCCAAATAGATTCATTTAACTCATGGTGAATCTCTTTCAACTCCATTAAACATTGCGCATATCATTTTGGCTTCTTGAATTGTTCTTTCAGGGTGTCCTTCCGATTTTCAATCGTTGCATTAGGGTTCTCCATTACATATCTTATATACCAATCCATCGCGCAGTCTTGAAAAGCAGTGGCTAACTGTGCTTTCCTAACATTGTCACTATTAACCTGTTGTGCTCTCCATACAACATTAGTGACAAACTAGAATTGTTTTGTATCTTCATTCCCAATACCTCTGAAAGTAGGCAACTTCATTGACGTGGCCATATATGTGCCTGGTGGAGGTGGAGGTGGAGGTGGAGTGGATGAATTATGAGATGAGTGTGGAAATGGAGTGGATGGGATCTGAACTGTGTTCAATGCTCCCTGATTATTCTGATCATGTGAGACTTCTTCTTCTTCAGATCTTGCAGATTCACTAGATATACTAGTCTCTGGTTCTTCATCACTATCAGATCTACCTTCGAGAGGACTATAAATAAACCCTTCTTCCAGATATGTGTGATAAGTCTTCTTCTTTCCATAATCGGGCCTCTTTGAGATATTCACGTGATATGCTCGCATAGACTAACTTGTTCACAAAATAGCATCTTAATACACAACTTCAAGGAGCGCAGGAACTTCCCTCTGAGACCCTTGGAGAACCTTCTTTCAACTTTAGAATAAGACAAAAACTAGTTAATAGCAAACTCATTCACAAATCCTCCCATAACATAATTGATCCAGTGATCTATCGCTCGGGTAATCTTATTGTTGCTCTTTTCTAACCATTATACCAATTCTGGAGTTCACTAAGTGACTGCATCATCCTTTGTGCAGGTATTAAATTCATTCAATCGAGATAACCGTTCATGTAGCTTAGTCACAAAGGAAGTAAATAATATCTCATGGACTTCGATATAAATATACTTTTGAACCCAATATTCAGCAGCTAATTTATAACTTCTATTCTTTTAGATCGTGAATTCAAGGATATTTCTATCCAGCCAATCTTGTAATTCGTTCTGCATAGGATGCTAATACATCAATTCTTCCTCAAAATGATCTCATTCCCCGCAACGGAACCATTTTTTGGCTTGAGGGGTCCTGACCCAGGTTCAAACTTATTGCAAACCAACAAACCCTCCAACTACTAGCCCTTTCAGTAATGACCTACTTGCGCAGAGCAGTATGGGGGGGTGCTGGAACCGGGTTTCTGCACCCTGAGGAAGAATTTAATGTGGTTGTTAATCAAGGTTGTCATTGATGTCAATAAGGAATTGACCGAGATGGAAAATATTCTTGAGATGCCCAAGAATGCGATGATAAGGTTGAAGACAATAGATGTTTGATTCCAGATGATGATGTCATAACTCTTGGTTGATAAATATTTCATCAATGAATATGTCAAACCACGAAGATGTCAAGCCACTAATGAAGAAGTCTTGCCCGAAAAAGTCCTTGAACTAACTATATTGTTGCCAGTGCCAATCATGTGCCTTAATTGATGATATAAACCTTAGGTGCCATTATACAAGCCTTTGAAGTGGAGGACTATAATTGATGAAGTCATACTCTTGAAGAATGACTACACCTTGACATGATTGGAAGATTTCTTTGGAGCTTTTGACAAATTAATGAAGGTTGCACTATGCCATATCAATGCACTAGTATATGATGACTTGGTTGATACGTGATGCCACATGAATGCTACACTCCTACATAATGACTCTATGATCCTATGATGACATTGATAACAATAAAGAAGCCAAAGATTGAAGAAGCCACACTTTCTCAAACATTCCTCATGTTGTCCCAAAATTTTTATGCATAAAAGTTAAGGACAATCACAAAGAAAAATAAGTTTTCCAATCTTAGAGGAAATCTTTCAACATGGCACCTATACCATCTGAAAGAGGATTTTTTCCTCTTTCCATTGAGCCCTTATTTTTCTCGAAACTCCTAGTAGTTTGTGAGATATTGAATTTTTAAGTCAAGAAAATTATATTTTGCAGTGAGCCAACCTACACCTTGCCTTTAAAGTTGGCCTACCCCCAGAAAGACGTGTCCCTTCATCTTGAAGTCAATTTCATATAAAAAGTAGGTTCAAACTATTCATTTGACCAAGGAATTTCGGACATAATTCAGAGAAAAGGGACAAAAGTATAAAGGAGGCTGAGGATAAGTATATTGGATGGGTTAATTCTAGTTTAGGATTTAAAAACACATCATAACAGTAAAACAGTCCTAATAAGACCTCGGACAGCTGACTATGGAGACAATCCTCACCTCAGAATTTTTTTAATCTCGGATCATAGAAAATTATCCAGCCACCTATGGAGGTCTCAAACCAAAGAACCATCATAATATTTTGGGCTCGATGCTAGTAATTCAAACTTGAAGGTTGAGGTTTGGACTAGGACAGATTTTAGACTTCAGTGTGGATAGTTGCAGGAACAATCCTTGGTAACTTGGTCTCTTTCCATTATAGTGCTTCAATACAGTAGCTCAGACCTTGTTACAACAACCTGTGAATAGTGTCACAAAACCTCAGATTATGGCTTGGATAGTAAACAATGGTGATATATCTTTGATCTGTGTAGCAAGAGTCTCAGACCCCTGTGAATAAGTATATCTCGGTCTACTCATCAAAGTACTCATATTAAAGGATTGTGCCTTAAACAGTGGCTCATTAAATAGTGACTAGATTCTATAAATAGTGTTTCGGAATACACCTTCAACCTAGAATGGTGTGTCACTCACATGCTGACTGTGCAAAGGCTTGGAATAATGTATTACCTCCCTCCTTGGACTATGGTAAGATGCTAGGATTGTGACTATACTCTTGAACAGTAGCATTGATGGATCAAATGAAGTCCAGTAATAAATATAAGTACACGTTGAAGTCAACGCAGTGAAGTCAAGAAAAATCCAATCATAAGTCAATAACTAACAAAGACAAGCACAAACTATAGTGAAGAATTACAAAGAATTGAACAGTGAAGATTTCAATTGAATACATACAAATTGAAGATCCTTTTGAAGCAAATTGAGGATACCTTGGAGCATTATTGAAGATAATAATAATAAGACTTTGTGGAGTGACCTTGAAGAATATTGAAGATATTTTGTTGAGAAGCCTTAAGTGATATTGGAAATAAAATTGAATATCATGATGCATCGCTGATGTCATCATGAGGTAACTTGGAGAAATTGTTTAGGTACGATGAAGAGCAATGGTGACACCTTTTAAGAAGAAAAGGTTGTCATTGATGATGGGACATGGAGACTAAGTGTGATAGGGCTCATTGAAGAAGAGTTTGAGATCCATGACGAATAACCAAACATATTTTGACGAAGTGAAGTTGAGGGTTGGAGCCCAAGAGGTTGAAGCCTCATAGAGACAAGTTTGGTGCCTTGGAAGATAGGGTTGGAGCCTTAGAGGATTGGAGTCCTAAAGAAACCAGGTTGGAACCTGTACTAGAGATAGGGTTGGAGCCCTAGAGGTTGGTGCCTCAAATTGACAAGGTTGGAGCCTTGGAAAGACCAAGTCGGTGCTTGGCACAATATGGGTTGGGGCATGGAAGATTGGAGTCTTCATCTAGTGTTGGAGCCCTATATCATTATTGTACTTTACTTATTGTAAAGAAGAAATTAATAAATGTATCTATTCCATCATTTTTCATTTTGTGTTCTAAATATAAGTTATCTAACTAGTAAAATTAACAATTGAAAAGAAATATTGATTCACCCCCCTCTCAGTATTTCCAACAATTGGTATCAAAGCCAGTACCTTCACTCAAAGCCTAATAGCTAGAAGTTTGATCATTAGAACACAAATGGCAAAGCCAGGGAAGAAAGTCTCCAATCCTCCTAAATATGTGTCTTCCTCAAACATCGAAATTGAAGGCAATCAACTTGCGAAGGCTCCATTGTTCAATGGAAATTTTAATATATGGGAGGCAAGAATGAGGAATTTCTTGAAGACTCAAGGAATCGAAGTTTGGAAATCAGTGATTACTAATGACACGATGGACGAAGAATCCAAGGAGTACAATACAAGAGCAATGAAGGAAATTTTGAATGGGTTACCAAATTCTGTGAAGGCCAATTTTGAAATATGTTCATCAGCAAAATTCATATGGGATAAACTTCATGATCTTCACTCAGAAGGAGTGTTGACAAGGATCTCTAGTCAAGATGATGATGAAAAACTAGAAATAAGTCCAGAATTCATCAAGGAAGCTAAAGATAAGAGAGATGAAAACAAGGCTAAAGAAGACCTAGAAGATGAAGAGAACAAAGAAGACTTTGAAGAAGATATCCTGAATAAACATATGGCCTCCATGGAAGAGATTAACAGTTTGAAAAAGGAAAATGAGGAACTTAAGAAGAAAGCACAAGATGGTAACCAAAACAAGACAAGGAAGGAAGTTGACTTTGTCAAGCTTCAAGTACAAGAAAGGGATGAGTAGCTCGCTAAACTTAAAGAGGAATTTCATCAAAACAAAAGAAAGCATCATGAAGAATTCATATCTATGAAAAAACAATTGCATAAGGCAAAGAAAATGGAAGAAACTATGTCAAGCCACCTTGAACAAAGACTTAAGATCTTGAACAATCTTGAAGCGGAGATTGGTCAATACAAGTGTTAGTGACCTATAAATATAGGATTCATAATTTTGACTTGACTATTGATAATCTTGTAAATTTGTACGTACTTTGCCTTCTGCAAGTTGTATTCACATATTTTTTTTAAAAATCAAAAAAAGGGTAAAAAGTCCTAAAAGAAAAATCAAAGGACTTAGAAAAAATAATATACCCCAAAAGAAAAAAGATTAATACAACATGAAAGTTTGCAAGTATAAATGCCACTACTTACACCTTTTGCAGTTGATTATGGCAGAGTGTCAATAAATACCATAATTTGTGATGAGTTGAACAATTTAATCTTGACTTGTCACTTTTCAATTTCAAATGTTGTAGATAGAGAATAAAGAATTGTCATATAGTTTAATCATGACAATTCAGTAGTTAGGTAGAGAATAAGTGAATCCAACAGTTTAATCTGGATTCTTGGTTGAAATAAGTGTAGAATTATATAGTTTTATTGCTTTCAGAAAGAATAAATGTTGTAAAGGTTGCTAGCACAAATGCACCTAATCAGAATGGAAGAAAAAAAGTTAGCATGGTAATTTGGGTAGGTAGAAGAAGGTGAGAAGCATCAATGTAAATATTATTCACCAGGGCTACAAATAACTAACTTCCCCTTCCCATAGCCATTAAGCATTCTAAGCTATCAGTCAGAAAGGCTCAAGGCATTTCCTTGACTTCTGTTGGGACCAGACCCAAGGCTCTATGGCTGATTAGTTGAAAGTGTAAAATGTCTATATTAATCCCTAAAATCACATCATTTTCCATTTATGCATTCATTTCCCTGAATAATCATAAGTAAAAACCTCATTTTTACTTAAAGATACTCTAATTCCCATTTGATTAACTTCCCACATCACATGAAAGCATTAAACCCTCAAAATCACATTTTATCCAAAGATTGAAGTGATGAAGTTATTATAATGCAAATCTAACTTAAACTTCACTTTTCTTAGTTATGTTGATGTATTTTGAGTATACCTTGTCCCCTTGTCATATTAACTTTAACTTATTTAATAATTCCCTATAGAATAACCTTTTCCTATATTATATAATTCTCTTTTATAAAATAGCCCCAAAAACTTATTAATATAACTTTAGCCAAAGTTGTTTATCCTCACATGTTTAAATAAAAACCCACATTATACTCCCTTTGGCTAAAAATAACCTTATATAAATATTTTTCCCTCTATGGTTGTTAAATCATTCTGATTTAATTAACTGTATAATAAAAATACATGAAAAAATCATTAAACATGTTTAAAAATGTGTTTAAAACAAAAATATAATTCCCGAAGTTTAATTTAAACTAAAATTCAAATAAAATTATCCTTCCCTTTCCCCGACTCTTTTAACCCAAGGTTAAAACCTTAACCTTTTATACTTTCTCGATATATATCCATCACCACCGTTATAACCTTGGGTAAAGTCCTTTATACCCCTCCCGATTACTTTACTCCATTGTATAAAATCCGTTTATACATTAAACTTCACGAATCCCTTAGCACCATCGGACTCGATCCTAACCATCCGATCATCCTTCTCCTTTTAATCCGATGGTCAGAAACAAACCCAATAAGCCCTTTTCCTCGTCCCCACCATTTCCTATCGGATCGAATTTCATCCGTTGATCTCCCCTTGTTAAATCGGCGGTACAGTTCAAAGCCCTGGCCCCACTGCATTTACCCCGCAACTTCACATCAAATCTTGACCGTTCGCTCCACTACGACAGATCCGACGATGCATATTCTATTTTTCATTTTTTAAATTATCGAATGAAGTTGCCAAAAAATTTTGCGAAAAAAGTTGTTTTGATAAACCGCCCCATGCTACGTGTACTTCGTTCATTTGATCACATTCCAAAAGGGAAAAACCACTTACTGCTTAAACATAATGCGAAAACCATTTCTGGTTTCTCCTTCAGCACGCACATACTGCTCCCACCCAACCTGCAATAAATGACATTGAAAAGTGATATAAATTAAAGTTTTATGACTTAGTTTTTCACTATTTCCTTTGTATTTCACGCAGTTTCCATATTAAACACTGTAAGCCCTTTGAAAAGCCTCCCGACACCATTTTCGAGCCTTCTGCAAACAAATTGACATATAAAGAGCCATTTCCTTTGAATTTCACTCCTAGAGAAGTTCCACGACCTCTGCCCATCAAATTCAACCTAATTGAAGATTGTTGCAGTTCAGAAACTTCATCGACTGCAGTTATACCTTTTACAGGTATTTTTCGTCAAAATCACTCCATAAAATCTTCAAATTCAAAGGAAATTAAGCTAATTAAACTACAATTTATCAAATGAAAACTGCATTTCCCTTCTGAGGAATACCAAAAACTTCCAAATACAGGGGAAACCCTGTCAAAATTTCTCCAGAATCCACATTTTCCATTTTAGCAGGTTTTTAGCCATTCCAAGATCATTTTCACTACTGAATTTGATCTAGAAGACCTTCTGCATACAATAAACCTATTCTATCATCTTAAAACCCTACCCAGAGTTTCAAATTGCCAGAAAAACTCTTCAATTGTTCCAGGTATCCGAAAGAGAACTTAGCAAATTGTTTAATCTTGCTCTGTTCATTTAAAATGACCAAAAAACAAGTAACCCCCAAAACTAGAGGTCCTAAATCCCAGAAGCCTGCCTCCAGCAAGCTTCCAAATCCCAAACATCCCAGAATTGATAAATCCACTCCTGTTTTAATGGCAGATTCTACTGAAGTGGTCAGACCATTACAGCCTCCTGTCACCAATGAAGAAATCAATCCTTTGATTGACTTAGATTACATAATTGCAGATGCCACTCTTGAATTTGATCTTCTAGAAGTGCATAACTAGTGTCAAGAGAAATCTGAAAAGAAAGAGGCTAATGAAATACCTATATGGGAATCCAATTTTCCCAAGTATGTGGTTCTCATTACCCATCCTACTCATGATTTCATAAGATTGTGTCAAATGCATCATATTCCTGATCAAAGGTGCATGGCTAACAAAGATAGTGAAGTCTTATTTTTTTATTACTGCTGAATCAATCAATGACATGCTCCAGTTAAGCCATAATCCACAAGCAGTGTCATTGTCAATTGAAGACTTAACCCAGATGTATTTAGACCTAGATTTCCCTAGGAAGTTCCAAATTCTCCAAAACTTCATGTCCAATCTGTTGATCTCCCTAAGGTGAATCCTCCTTATGATACCTTTGATTTTCCAGAAGGCTCCAGACAGGTCATTTCCATGCTATCATTTATTTTGGGTTATGTTAATGATGAATTCACAAATGCCTCTGTCTTAGGCTTCCTCTCCACTTTGTCTCCTGGACAACAACCAGGCTTGATTTTTGACTTTGCCAAATTTATTGCTAACAATATTCATTATCAGCTGATAAAATTTCCTGATGAAGGAGTGTTCAGATATACTTCATATCTGTTACATCTCTTCTTGTTCTTTCAAGCAGATAATTTTCCCTTTGCAGTACAGAAGATGGATATGGAAGGAAAGCCACTGTCAGTAATATTTTGGACCTCTCTTCTTAGAAAAAATAGCAGTGAGTACAGTTACAGTGATTTCAATGACTTATTTATCAGACCTGCTATCAGTTTGTTGGATAAAGAAGAACCACCAAGAATTAATGAAGATATCAAAAGGATTTTACAGTTGTCTGAAAACTGTAAAGTGGGTGATTGGTATTTATACAAAAATCACACTGAGATTAGAGTATATGGTGCAATATTGGCCCCATATAAATTACCAAAGTTTTTGACCACCAGGATTTTTGCTCTAGAGTACATAAGGCAGATTTTGAATGTTGATGCAGTAAATTTAATAGCATCTAAAAAAAAGGCACAATTTAAATTAAGAAGTCAAATTGGCTCTTTCATTGCAAACAACAGAGATGCCTTAAAGGAAGTATCCACCAAGCTATCAGTATTCAAGTTTCAGGAAAGTTTTTATTGGAGCTATGACCCTTAGGGTATTATAAGAAATCTCAGAGTCAAAAGCAAATTTCCCCCATTTATCCATGAATCAAAGCCAATAATTGAAAAATATACCAATCAGTTGGAATGGGTGGCTAATACCTTAATTTATGATGATCAGGATAAGCAGGCAGACAATTTGAACAGTACACAGGTGGTTATAGTAAACCATCCAGCAGAAGTATCAAACAAAAGACCAAGCAAGGAAAAAGTATATTTGGCCGAAACAATCATTGAAAACAAGTTCAAATCAGTATACTGCAAAAAGGCCAAAATGACTACATTTGAAACAGAAGGAATCATAGATGTGGATGACACTAATCAACAGCAGACAAATGATGAAGCCACCATCATTGTGAATGAGACACTCAAAGAGATTCAAAGTGAACAGGTACAAGCACGGGATAAAGGTAAAGAGTTGGTTGAAATGGAAGTGGATACAGAAGGTCCCTCTTTTTCTTCTACAAAAACTGAAGAAACAGATTCTGATATTCAGAAGAGGTTCAAGCTAATCAGAGAGAAAAATGAAGAAATCAAAAATGAATTTTATTCTAAACTTCTCAAGGAAAAACCAGGAGATAAAGATAGATTAGTAACTACATTTGATTACTCAACCAACCAAATGATCATGTCTTTTCTCCAACCAGTGGTAGCACATCCAAAATCAGCTTCAGGCTACAAAAAGACAGAATTTGTAGTAAATGCTGATACGATTCATGAGCTAGATCAGATAGAATTTCACAGGAGTGCATCAAAGATGTTATATTCAAAAGTAGTAAGCAAAACAATGAGTGCCACTATGCTCCAAAAGACTGTATCCAACTTTCAAACTCAAATGAAGTTGGATAAAGCATCTTTACATGCCAAGGATTTGAGAATAAAATCCTTAGAAGATTTGGTAATTGAGTCTGGAGCAGATCCTTCTAATACTGAAGCTGCTAAGAAGTTAATAAGACATAAAAATGATGATATTACAGCCTTAAGAAAGCAACTCAAATTACCACAGAGTGAGCACCCTCAAACAAAAGAAGTTCTTCAGGAAAAGATAGATAAAGAAGAAAATATGCAACTTGTTATGAAAATGACAGCCCAGATAAAAAATATGGAAACTCAGATAGAAACTCTTATGAAAGAAAATGAAAATTTGAAGAAAACTCAGCAAGTTTCCATTCCTACAGTTATTCCAACTGTAAGTACAGCTATTCCCTCAACATTGGCAGAACATTTGGCACCGAAAGGAGTATTAGCAACTGCAGTGTCAATTACTTCTAAAGACATCTCTGCCACTTCTTCATCAACATCACAGGTAAATACAGCAGGGGAAACAACTGCCATATTCAAAGCTATGGAAGATATGTCCATAAAAGATAAAGAGATAATCAATTTAAAAGGCACCATCAAAAATCTGGAAATATCCAACATAGATGCCTTAATCACTTCAAAAGGACATGAACAGAGGGCTAATAGATTACAGGAACAGGTTAATATTCTTCAGCAGCAGGTAAATCTCACTGAGCAGGAATCCTATATTAAGAATTATCTGTGGAATAACATCATTCAGGGCATACATTCACAATGGCCCTCAATCCAGATAATTTATGAGCAAAAATAATTACTTAAAGGAGCAAAGCTAGAAATACAGAAGACCAAAGAAGAACTGACTGATAAGCCTGCTCAAGCCTTAAGGGTTATCACATTTTTAAATAGTAAACACAAAGAGGAACTTGAGGAGCTAAAAGTTCAAGACAGAACTGAAAGTATACTCCAAATCAAAAAGGTCCTGAATAAAAGAAACATGATGAATAATTTGGAGGATAGGTGCAAAGATATGAACTTGGCTATCACCAGATTTGAGGCCAAATACACAGTACTATCACAAGTAGGTTTACCAAATATTCATGCATTGAATAAGAATTTAATGCCACAAAAAGATTATGACGACAAAATCAGGGCATATGCCAAAGAGCAGGTCAACAAAGCTTTACCTTAAGGGTCTCCTACTCGTAAAGTCATTCTGGAATATTTTGAAAACTTATTCTTTTTGCAAAATGAGATCAAGCATATTTTTGTGGTAAAGCCCAATTTTTCAAAATATACAGAAGTTGATGAAAGTTATAGGAAGCTAAAGAGCATGAAAATTCCCAGCGTAGAGCAATGGCATGAATTCACTGATTTACTATGAAAAATCAGTAGTCAAAGTGTATCAGGGTCAAAGAGTATCAGTAAAAGCAGATTGTTACTGCCTGTTATTTTTCAATTAACAGCAGTAAAACAGTGAAAAGCAGAGATAAAGAGTATCATAACAGAAGGTGAAAAGAAGGAGTGATCTACAAGCCACCTTCTACTAGATAATGCATCCAATGCCAGCAATGCTCCCAGCAAATCATGAAATAATTTTGATTAGGATAATCAGTTCTATATTTTCTTGTAAAAGAGGACAGCTTGCAAACTATTTTGCTGTTGTCCTTCTTCTTATGTTATATTTCCTATTTTTCCTTGAAACATTATCTCAAACTTTGAGATATTTTGTAAACAATTCAATTCTATAAATACTTCATCTTTCGAAGTATTCAGTGTGGAATAAATTTTTTCAAGACTACTATAGTCATTTTTCTGGATATATTGAAGTTTGTGTGAGTCAATCAGTAAAGCATCAGACTGGAATTGAGATTAAAGACATCATAACTCAGGATTCTTGTGCTGACCAGATAAGTCTAGTATTTTATTTTTTTCATTGTGTTATTTTTCAAAAGTTTCCATACATTCATTTTAATGTTTTTCTGTCTTTAATGATTAACTAGGAGAGTTTAAACAGGATTAGTGATAAAAATCTCCCTGTTTTTTACTAGTTGTTCATGATTATGTTTTCTGCTTGATAACTAGACTATAGAATTCTTAAATGCTCTTAGTCCCTATTTGATCCCCTCCTTCAATCTTCATTTCTGTAACTTAAGGATTCTTATTTTCCCTTTTGTTCAGATTTCACCCATTCCATCAAAAAAGCCTATCCAAAAGCCTTTGAAGGTCATCTACCCTGCCCTTAGTACATTTGCATCTTTAAGTGTTATTTCCTAGCTCTGTTTGCCTAGAAAGTTGACTCCATAGCCCAATGGTCTGGCAGATCAATCTGTGGTTTACCTTGAAACACTTTTTATTCCCACCACACTTTAAAAACAAGTCCCACTATCCACTTATAGCTAGCCTAAAATCCAATTATAAAACAAAGTTAAATCTTTAGGAGAGATCCCTCTCCGGAACTCAGGAAGGCTAGATCCTAAATTCTAAAAGATGTTCTTGGTTACCCCTGGTTTTCTTAACTACCAAAAATCCTCATCCCACAACCTGAGAATTACTAGGGTGATAACATACTAGTGACCATACTGGGGAACTAACCACTCTCCAGTTTTAATTTTAATCTTGGAGGAAGATTTTTAAATATATCTTTTCTACTTTAAGATTAAGTTTAAAGGTGGTGGGTATTTAGCCAATAAACATTCTGGCTCCCAAGAAAGTCTATTACACTAGATCCAACCCTAATCCCAATCCTCCAAATATAGTAGATGATCCGGACCAGATAGGAAAAAAGAAAAAACAAATTGTTAGTTCAGAAACTGAAATACCCCTGAAAAGAGTTGATTCTTTACCCAAAGAATTAGTAAGCTTATCAGATATTGAATTTGACTTGAAGTTTGAAAAATCACTATTTAGAACCAAATATGAATCTGATTTAAAGGAAATTGTTTTAGATCCTGTTTTTACTTCTTATGTGAGTGAAAAACACAAAATTATTTCTGTTCCTACTAAATCAGACAAAAATGAAAGTCAAAGTCCAGTAAAAAGGGTAAATGTCACAAAAATTAAAGACATTGAAGAAGATGTTAAGTTAGCCAATTTTTTGTCTCAATTCAAACCTCCAGTTTCCCAACTATACACCACAGTTTTTCCAGCATCAAATTCTACTATGTATGTTGCCACTTCATTTACAGATTCTACTATCAGTTCACCTCAAGAGCCTATAAGCCTTGAGTTGCCTCTGCACCATAGGATCATATATTCATCATATCCACAATCCACCGCTAGTTCATCAATAGATCCATTCATCCCTGAGCTACCCTTGCAGCCTAAAGTAATATATCCATCATTCACTCGGTCCATTACAACTACCACCACCATAAGCACTAGCCATACTACTTATTTTTTGTCCCCTTTACCGAGCTCTTCAAGTACATCCATTGTCGTAACCAGCACTATCCCTTCCACTACTACTGTACCTCCCAGTTTAGAAAAAATCCAAGCCATGGCAGCCAGATATGCTCCCTTAGTCTTACCTCAAAATTTACATGACATGCCCCAAAATTACCAAAAGGACATCCCATTGTTTGATAATTTTTCACAAATCATTGCACAACAACATATAACTAGAATGAATGATTTTTGGGAAATGTATGAGATAGATGAATCTAATGTCCAAATGAGGTTGTTTTCACAAAGCTTAACTGGAGAAGTAAAAACATGATTTAGAAGTTTAGGTGCTGGTAGCATAGCAGAGCTAGCTGCATTCCATAGAGCTTTCCTAGATAAATGGGAAAAGAAGAAGAATCCTATGCAAATACTATCTGAGTTTGATGCTGTTAAGAGAGCCCCCAACGAGTCTGTCCAAGATTTTTGTACCAGATACAACAGTGTTTACAACACTATTCCTGCAGACCTTAAACCCACTCTGTATTCTGTGCTACTCAAATTCCCTGATTTTTTTGACGTAGACATGGCTTACCAACTTAGAGAAAGAGATGCAGATACCTTAGAACAAATGCAACAAAACGTTGTAGGTGTAGAAATCAACATCCTTTCCAAGAAAGCCAGAATGAGAAATGAGAGGAGGGTTACAATCAAAGAAGAAGCTTCACACTTAGATGGTAAATTTGATTTTATTACCAAAACATTAGAAAAATTAGTTGAGAGACTAGATCACATCGAAAGGAAACCACAAGGGGAGAATCAATCCCAAATCCGAAATCCCAACTACAGGAAAAACAACAATCCTGGGAAAGGTAAAGAACCTTCCCCAAATCAAAATATAAGACCCCCATTCCAAGAGAACTTTGCAGAAATTTCACAAAACAATGTTGAGGAGGAGGAAGACATCAACATAGTTATGGGGATAGATGAAAACAATACAATTTTCCTCACTCAGGAGGACCAGGAACTCTTTTAACTCCAACAGTTCACAGTTGAACCTGGTGAATCCTTTGATTATAAACAAGGTTACGATTTTTCAATCAATGAAATCCACAGCCAAAATAACCTTAGGAGCAAGAAAACCAATGAGCCTACCATAAAGAACAATGCTCCAACCCAACAAAACCAAAACAAAAATAAAACTGAGGCTCCTAAAACAAAATTTTTGCAGATTTTTCCTAGAGAAAATAAACAAAGTTCGAACCCACCCAGTCCTAAAAAATAGCAAAGCCCAAAGATTGTAGATATTACTGATGAGGTGGCTCAATCCTCTAAATATTCCCAAAAGGCTAATACCACAAAGACGATCAATTTAGCAACAGCCAATGAGCCAAAAAAGAATCCAGTTGATCCAAAATCACCAAATCCTAAATCTTCTATTGAGAATCCAAAAACTGATAAAACATCTGCTAATACTCAAACTATTCCTAAAAAAACAATGAAAGATAGCAGAAACTAAGAAACTCAAACAGAAGACAAAAGAAAAGCTCAAACCAAAGGTAAAATTGTTGAGACACAAGAGAAATCATCGCAAACCATAGTTCCAAAAGACGAAGTAATTCAAGCCATCAAATCTCAGTCAAAATTTAACATGCAATCTGAAATATCCAAGTTAAAGATAGTTGTTCCCTTAGTTGAATTAGCTAAGAATGACTTGTATAGATCTATGATTTCTGAAGCATTGAATGTAAATGAAAATGAAGATACAATTAATATGAGTGAAGATAGGCCTGAATTAATTTTTGGTCCAAATGTAGATGGTAAGCATTCATATGGGTCAGTACCCCCATTTTATTTAAGTCTTACTGTACATGATCAAATATTACATAATGCTATGCTAGATACTGGAGCTTCCCATAACCTAATGCCCAGAGCTATAATGGAAACCCTCAATCTAGACATAACCAGACCATATAAGGACCTGTTTTCATTTGATTCATCTAAAGTTCAATGCATAGGGTTGATTAAAGATATTTGTGTAAACTTAATCCAATATCATGGTAAAAGCATGATCATGGTTGTTGTGGTAGCTGATATCCCGCCAAAGTATGGCATGCTTCTTTCTCGCTCATGGGGAGCAAAGTTGCAGGGATCTCTACAACTTGACATGAGTTATGCCACTATCCTGGTATTTGGACAACCCAAAAAGCTTTACAAAGAAACATTAATGAAGTTCATGAATAGTACTGCTGATAGACCTACCAATTATCCAATCTATTCAACTCCTACTGATCTTGATTCCTTTATTCTCAGTAACTCTGATCAAAATGAAAATCAAATTGAACTCACTGATAAGAAACTTAAAATAATGGATGATTACATTGGTCATGAGGCTTTATGGCATTTAGATTTTGATGGATCTGTAAATAAATTTGGATCTGGGGCAGGTGTATGGATTACTAATATTGAAACAAGCCATTCTGAAGGACATGCCTTTAGATTGAATTTCAAATGCATCAATAACATGGCTGAATATGAGGCTTTAATCTTAGGTTTTCAAATCATTAGAAAAATGGGAGGGCAAAGAATAATGGTCATGGGAGATTCTGAATTAGTTATCAAGCAAATAAATGCAGAATACTCTGTTCACAATCCGAGACTTGCAAGATACAGAGAAACGGTATTGGACTTGCTTGATAATTTGTTAGAATCAAAGTTTGCTATCATCCCTAGAAAACAGAACATATAAGCCCATTGTTTAGCAAATTTCGCCAGCAGTTGTAAATTTCCGTTTTCACCATTACAAAAATACACTGCTGAAATCAAACACATGCCTATTGTCCCAGACAATGTGAAATATTGGCAAATTTTCTCAGAAGATGAACAAATCTATCACTTTTTGAATAATGAGCAAGAGTTTCAGAATTGTCAAATCGATAATGACTGTAATATAGATTCACCTTGTGATATAGATTCAAATTCTTGTCAAATAGATGATTTAGATAATTTAGATGTACATAATTTTGATAGACCTACTATATTTACTCAGAGTGATATAGATGAATTGGAAAAAGTAGATATAGAGGAAATGATGGAAGATGAACCAGATTTGATTGATTTAAAACATAACATTTTACCCAGAGGTTTAACTCCCCTTAAAGACCTATTTGATTCCAACGATGTGCCCAAAAGGCCAAAAATGGAACCAATCAAGTCTGATATAGAAGATTATAACTTAGGGACAGATGAAAAACCAAAAATGATCAAACTATCAAAATTCTTATCATCAGAAGAAAAGGTTAAATACATAGAACTTTTGAAATAATATCAGGATGTCTTTGCATGGAGTTACGAAGATCTGAAAACTTACAACAAAGACATAATTCAACACAAAATTCCTTTGAAAGAAAATCAAAACCCTTTTCAACAAAAACTAAGAAGGATTAATCCAATCTTGTTACCTTTAATAAAAAAAGAAGTTAAAAGAATGTTTGATGCACAAATAATTACACCAGTCAGATATTCGGACTGGGTATCTAATTTAGTGCCTACTAGAAAGAAAACAGGAGAAATTCGAATGTGTATAGACTTCAGAAATCTTAATAAAGCATCCTTGAAAGACAATTACCCCTTGCCTAAAATGGATCACATTTTGCAAAGGGTGGCAGGTTCTTCAAGAATTTCTTTACTAGATGGTTTCTCTGGTTACAATCAAATTCTAGTTCATGAAGATGATCAAACTAAAACTTCATTTACTACTCCTTGGGGCATGTTCATGTACGTGAAAATGCCTTTCAGATTAAAAAATGCAGGAGCTACTTTTTAGAGAGCAATGGACATTTCCTTTGCTAAAGATATCCATGAATTTTTAGTTATTTATCTTGATGCTATTACTGTCTTTTCAATAACAAATGATGAACACTTAGATCACCTGAAACAAGTCTTTATCAAATGTAGAAAATATGGTATATCCCTTAATCCTAAAAAAACTCTTTTCGGACTAGGAGAAGGAAAATTGTTAGGTCACATAATCTCCAAAGAAGGCATTAGAATAGACCCTGCAAGAATTGAAGCCATTTTAAACATTCAACCACCAAGGAACATAAAATAACTTCAAGCATTCTTGGGTAAAATCAATTTTTTAAGAAGATTCATCTCTAATCTGGCCGAAATCATAAAAGATCTCAACAATATGCTTAAAAAGGACTCTTCAATAAAATGGACAATAAAGGCCAAACAATCTTTTGAATCCATAAAACAAGCCTTAACAAAAGCACCAGCCCTCATCAGCCCAGATTATACTAAAGATTTCATAATCTTTTCCTTTGCATCAGAACACACTATAGCTGCAGTTCTTCTCCAGAAAAACAATCAAGGTTTTGAAAAGCCAATTGCATTCTTTATTAAAGCCCTCAGAGATGCACCCTTGAAGTATAATATAATGGAAAAACAAGCTTTAGCCCTGGTTAAAGCCATCAAATATTTCAGAGTGTATATACTTCATTCACACATCATTGCATATGTCCCTAATCCAGTAATTAAAGATATTTTGATAGAAGATGGACCTGATAGTAGGAGAGGAAAGTGGATAGCCACTATCCTTGAGTATGATCTGGAAATCAAACCAACTAAGCTCATTAAAGGACAGGGTTTAGCTAGGTTGATGGCTGAATCAAATTGCAATGCTTTAGATATTAATTTCATTGCACAAATAGATGACCAGGAGGAGATGGAAACTCCATTGATTAGTGAGGCCTATCTAGACTCACCATGGTACTCTGATATTATCTTTGTACTAACACATTTACAAGCTCCTCCTGGGCTAACTAAAACCAAGGCAAGATTCATCAAACAGAAAGCAATGAGTTTTTGTATCTTAAACAATGCACTTTATTGGAAAGAAAATACTGGGATTTTACTAAATTGTTTATTAAAATCTGAGGTTGACAAAATTCTTGAGGAATTTCATGCAGGTGACTGTGGATGCCACCTATACTGGAAGAGTACATTAGACAAAATACTCAGAGCTGGTTTCTACTGGCCAACTTTATTTTCTGATGTTAAAAAGTTTGTCACCTCTTTCCATAAATGCCAAATTTTTGAAGGAAAAAAGAAACTGTTGCCTTTACCTCTTAAGCCCATATCCACTGAAAAACCATTTCAACTATGGGGGTTAGACTTCATAGGTGAAATCCATCCTCCATCTTCAAGTCAACATAAATCGAATTTAACTGCTACAGATTACTTTACCAAGTGGATAGAAGCCATTCCCACTTGGCAAGCCACTGATTCAGTTATAATCTCATTTATAGAAAGTAATATTTTATCAAGATTTGGATGCCCACATAAGATTATTACTGACAATGCAGCAGCATTCAAATCCAAGAAAATGATTTCTTTCTGTCATAAATACCATATTACCTTAGGACATTCCACAGCATATTATCCCCAAGTTAATGGTTTGGCCGAATCATCAAACAAAAGTTTAATCAATATCATCAAAAAACTAATCCAAGAAAACAAAAAGACATGGAACAAAAATCTGGTCTATGCCCTTTGGGCTGATAGAATTACCACAAAAAAGTCTATTGGAACTTCACCTTATCAGATTTTTTATGGTACAGATGTAGTTTTCCCTTCTTCCTTGGGAGTCCCAGTTATGAAGATTATCCAGGAATCACAGGTGGAAACAAATGATATTCAATGAAGAATCAATGAAACCATATATCTCCAACAAACTAGAGAGGAAGTTTTTGAAAGATCACAAGTTTTACATGACAAAATCAAAAAGATTTTTGATAAAAGGGTTAAAGAAGATGATTTTTTCATAGGAGATCAAGTTTTGAGATGGGATTCACGAAGAGAGGATAAAGGTAAACATGGGAAGATTGACTTACTATGGCAAGGACCATATGTGATATATGGTTACAGAGGTAATAATTCCTTTTTCATCAGGAATTTGGATGGAACTGAACTTCAAGAAGGACCAGTGAATTGTAGGATGCTGAAACACTACTATTCTACAGATTCACTCAAAAGTTAGATTGATTTACTTTGTCATTGTAAATATTCATTACAAGTGTGTAGATTGGATTGGACATTTTATCTACAAAGTTGAAGCCCGAAGAGAAGGCCCTAAGCTTTGTAGTATAATATGTCATAAATATGATTTGTTGCAAAAAACAGAAGACATTTATAGGATCACCAAAGTCAATGGATAAGGCTACTAATCTCAGAGTTCTTGACATTTCACAAGGAAATGCCATCCCCAAGTGAAGCTGATGTTAGTGACCTATAAATATAGGATTCATAATTTTGACTTCATTGTTGATAATCTTGTAAATTTGTACATACTTTTCCTTCTGCAAGTTGTATTCACATATTTTTTAAAAAAATCAAAAATTCAAAAAATCAAAAAGAGGGTAAAAAGTCCTAAAAGAAAAATCAAAGGATTTAGAAAAAATAATATACCCCAAAAGAAAAAAGATCAATAAAACATGAAAGTGTGCAAGTATAAATGCCACTACTTTTACCTTTTGCAGTTGATTATGGCAGAGTGTCAATAAATGCCATAATTTGTGATGAGTTGAACAATTTAATCTTGACTTGTCACTTTTCAATTTCAAATGTTGTAGATAGAGAATAAAGAATTGGCATACAGTTTAATCATGACAATTCAGTAGTTAGGTAGAGAATAAGTGAATCCAACAGTTTAATCTAGATTCTTGGTTGAAATAAGTGTAGAATTATATAGTTTTATTGCTTTCAGAAAGAATAAATGTTGTAAAGGTTGCTAGCACAAATGCACCTAATCAGAATGGAAGAAAAAATGTTAGCATGGTAATTTGGGTAGGTAAAAGAAGGTGAGAAGCATCAATGTAAATATTATTCACCAGGGCTACAAATAACTAACTTACCCTTCCCATAGCCATTAAGCATTCTAAGCTATCAGTGAGAAAGGCTCTAGGCATTTCCTTGACTTCTGTTGGGACCGGACCCAAGGCTCTATGGCTGATTGGTTGAAAGTGTAAAATGTCTATATTAATCCCTAAAATCACATCATTTTCCATTTATGCATTCATTTCCTTGAATAATCATAAGTAAAAACCTCATTTTTACTTAAAGATACTCTAATTCCCATTTGATTAACTTCCCACATCACATGAAAGCATTAAACCCTCAAAATCACATTTTATCCTAAGATTGAAGTGATGAAGTTATTATAATGCAAATCTACCTTTAAACTTCACTTTTCTTAGTTATGTTTATGTATTTTGAGTATACCTTGTCCCCTTGCCATATTAACTTTAACTTATTTAATAATTCCCTATAGAATAACCTTTTCCTATATTATATAATTCCCTTTTATAATATAGCCCTCAAAACCCATTAATATAACTTTAGCCAAAGTTGTTTATCCCCACATGTTTAAATAAAAACCCACATTATACTCCCTTTGGCTAAAAATAACCTTATATAAATATCCCGCCCTCTATGGTTGTTAAATCATTCTGATTTAATTAACTGTATAATAAAAATACATGAAAAAATCATTAAACATGTTTAAAAATGTGTTTAAAACAAAAATATAATTCCCGAATTTTAATTTAAACTAAACTTCAAATAAAATTATCCTTCCCTTTCCCCAACTCTTTTAACCCAAGGTTAAAACCTTAACCTTTTATACTTTTCCGATATATATCCATCACGACAATTATAACCTTGGCTAAAGTCCTTTATACCCCTCCCGATCACTTTACTCCATTGTATAAAATCTGTTTATACATTAAACTTCACGAATCCCTCAGCACCATCGGACTCCATCCTAACCTTCTGATCATCCTTCTCCTTTTAATCTGACGGTCAGAAACAAACTCGATAAGCCCTTTTTCCCATCCCCACCATTTCCTATTGGATCGAATTTCATCCGTTGATCTCCCCTTGTTAAATCGGCGATACAGTTCAAAGCCCCGGCCCCACTGCATTTACCCTGCAACTTCACATCAAATCTTGACCGTTCGCTCTGCTACGACGGATCCGACGATGCAGATTCTATTTCGCATTTTTAAAATGATCGAATGAAGTTTCCAAAAAGTTTTGCGAAAAAAATTGTTTTGATAAACTGCCCCATGCTACATGTCCTCCTTTCATTTGATCGCATTCCAAAAGGGAAAAATCACTTACTACTCAAACATAATGCAAAAACCATTTATGGTTTCTCCTTCAGCATGCACATACTCCTCCTGCCCAACCTGCAATAAATGACATTGAAAAGTGATATAACTTAAATTTTTATGACTTAGTTTCTCACTATTTCCTTTATATTTCGCGCATTTTCCATATTAAACACTGTAAGCCCTTTGCCAAGCCTCCCGACGCCATTTTCGAGCCTTCCGCAAACAAATTGACATATAAACAGCCATTTCCTCTGAATTTCACTCCTAGAGAAGTTCCATGACCTCTGCCCATCAAATTCAACCTAATTGAATATTGTTGCAGTTCAAAAACATCATCGACTGCAATTATACCTTTTACAGGTATTTTCCGTCAAAATCAATCCATAAAATCTTCAAATTCAAAGGAAATTAATCTAATTAAACTGCAATTTATCAAACGAAAACTGAATTTCCCTTCTGAGGAATACCAAAAACTTCCAAAATACAGGGGAAACCCTGTCAAAATTTCTCCAGAATCCACATTTTCCATTTTAGCAGGTTTTTAGCCATTCCAAGATCATTTTCACTACTGAATTTGATCTAGAAGACCTTCTGCATACAGTAAACCTATTATGTCATCTTAAAACCCTACCCAGAGTTTCAAATTGCTATAAAAACTCTTCAATTGTTCCAGGTATCCAAAAGAGAACTGAGCAAATTGTTTAATCTTGCTCTGTTCATTTAAAATGACCAAAAAACAAGTAACCCCCAAAACTAGAGGTCCTAAATCCCAGAAGCCTGCCTCCAACAAGCTTCCAAATCCCAAACCTCCCAGAATTGATAAACCCACTCCTGTTTTAACTGTTGATTCTACTGAAGTGGTCAGACCATTATAGCCTCCTGTCACCACTGAAGAAATAAATCCTTTGAATGACTTAGATTACAGAATTGCAGATGCCACTCTTGAATTTGATCTTCTAGAAGTGCATAACTAGTGTCAAGAGAAATTTGAAAAGAAAGATGCCAATGACATACCTATATGGGAGTCCAATTTTCCCAAGTATGTGGTTCCCATTACCCATCCTGCTCAGGATTTCACAAGATTGTGTCAAATGCATTATATTCCTGATCAAAGGTGCATGGCTAACAAAGATAGTGAAGTCTTATTTTTTATTACTGCTGAATCAATCAATGACATGCTCCAGTTAATTCAATTGAAGACTTAACCCAAATGTATTTAGACCTATATTTCCCTAGGAAGTTCCAAATTCTCCAGAACTTCATGCCCAATCATGTCGATCTCCCTAAGGTGAATCCTCCTTATGATACCTTTGATTTTCCAGAAGGCTCCAGATAGGTCATTTCCATGCTATCATTTATTTTGGGTTATGTTAATGACGAATTCACAGATGCCTTTGTCTTAGGCTTCCTCTCCACTTTGTCTCTTGGACAGCAACCAAACTTGATTTTTGACTTTGCCAAATTTATTGTTGACAATATTCATTATCAGCTGATAAAATTACCTGATGAAGGAGTGTTCAGATATACTTCATATCTGTTACATCTCTTCTTGTTCTTTCAAGCAGATAATTTTCCCTTTGCAGTACAGAAGATGGATATGGAAGGAAAGCCACTGTCAGTAATATTTTGGACCTCTCTTCTTAGAAAGAACAGTAGTGAGTACAGTTACAGTGATTTCAATGACTTATTTATCAGACCTACTATCAGTTTGTTGGATAAAGCAGAACCACCAAGAATAAATGAAGATATTAGAAGGATTTTATAGTTGTCTGAAAATTGTAAAGTGGGTGATTGGTATTTATACAAAAATCACACTGAGATTAGAGTATATGGTGAAATCTTGGCCCCATATAAATTACCAAAGTTTTTGACCACCAGGATTTTTGCTCTAGAGTACATAAGGTAGATTTTGAATGTTGATGCAGTAAATTTCATAGCATCTAAAAAAAAGGCACAATTTAAATTAAGAAGTCAAATTGGCTCTTTCATTGTAAACAACAGAGATGCCCTAAAGGAAGTATCCACCAAGATATCAGTGTTCAAGTTTCAGGAAAGTTTTTATTGGAGCTATGACCCTCAGGGTATTATAAGCAATCTCAGAGTCAAAATAAAATTGCCCCCATTTATCCATGAATCAAATCCAATAATTGAAAAATATGCCAATCAGTTGGAATGGGTGGCTAATACCTTAATTTATGATGATCAGGATAAGCAGGCAGACAATTTGAACAGTAAATAGATGGTTACAGTAAACCAGCCAGCAGAAGTATCAAAGAAAATACCAAGGAAGGAAAAAGGATATTTGGCCGAAACAATCATTGAAAAAAAATTCAAATCAATACACTGCAAAAAGGCCAAAATGACTACATTTGAAACAGAAGGAATCATAGATGTGGATGACACTAATTAGCAGCAGACAGATGATGAAGCCACCATCATTGTGAATGAGACACTCAGAGAGATTCAAAGTGAACAGGTACAAGCACAGGATAAAGGTAAAGAGTTCATTGAAATGGAAGTGGATACAGAAGGTCCCTCTTCTTCTTCTAAAAAAACTGAAGAAATTGATTCTGATATTCAGAAGAGATTCAAGCTAATCAAAGAGAAAAATGAAGAAATCAAAAATGAATTTTATTCTAAACTTCTCAAGGAAAAACCAGGAGATAAAGACAAATTAGTAACTGCATTTGATTACTCAACCAACCAAATTATCACGTCTTTTCTCCAACCAGTGGTAGCACATCCAAAATCAGCTTTAGACTACAAAAAGATAGAATTTCCAGTAAATTTTGATACGATTCATGAGCTAGATCAGATAGAATTTCAAAGGAGTGCATCAGAGATGTTATATTCAAAAGTAGTAAGCAAAAAAATGAGTGCCACTATGCTCCAAAAGACTATATCCAACTTTCAAACTCAAATGAAGTTGGATAAAGCATCTTTACATGCCAAGGATTTGAGAATAAAATCCTTAGAAGATTTGGTAATTGAGTCTGGAGCAGATCCTTCTAATACTGAAGCTGTTAAGAAGTTAATAAGACAGAAAAATGATGATATTACAGCCTTAAGAAAGCAGCTCAAATTACCACAGAGTGAGCACCCTCAAACAAAAGAAGTTCTTCAGGAAAAGACAGATAAAGAAGAAAATATGCAACTTGTTTTGAAAATGATAGCCGAGATAAAAAAATATGGAAACTCAGATAGAAAATCTTATGCAAGAAAATGAAAATTCGAAGAAAACTCAGCAAGTTTCCATTCCTACAGTTATTCCAATTGTAAGTACAGCTATTCCCTCAACATTGGCATAACATTTGGCACTGAAAGGAGTATTGGCAACTGCAGTGTCAATTACTTCTAAAGACATCTCTGCCACTTCTTCATCAACATCACAGGTAAATACAGCAGGGGAAACAACTGTCGTATTCAAAGCTATGGAAGATATGTCCATAAAAGATAAATAGAAAATCAGTTTAAAAGGCACCATAAAAATCTGGAAATATCCAACAGAGATGCCTTAATCACTTCAAAAGGACATGAACGGAGGGCTAACAGAGTATAGGAACAGGTTAATATTCTTAAGCAACAGGTAAATCTCACTGAGCAGGTATCCTATATTAAGAATTATCTGTGGAATAACATCATTCAAGGCTTACATTCACAATGGCCCTCAATCCAGATAATTTATGAGCAAAAAGAATTACTTAAAGGAGCACAACTAGAAATAGAGAAGACCAAAGAAGAACTGGTTGATAAGCCTGCTCAAGCCTTAAGGCTTATCACATTTTTGAATAGTAAACACAGAGAGGAACGTGAGGAGCTAAAAATTTAGGACATAATTGAAAGTATACTCCAAATCAAAAAGGTCTTGAATAAAAGAAACATGATGAATAATTTGGAGGATAGGTGCAAAGATATGAACTTGGCTATCACCATATTTGAGGCCAAATACACAGTACTATCACAAGAAGATTTACCAAATATTCATGCATTGAATGAGAAGTTAATGCCACAAAAATATTATGACAACAAAATCAGGGCATATGCCAAAGAGCAGGTCAACAAATCTTTACCTTAAGGGTCTCCTACTCGTAAAGTCATTCTGGAATATTTTGAAAACTTATTCTTTTTGCAAAATGAGATCAAGCATATTTTTGTGGTAAAGCCCAATTTTGAAAAATATACAAAATCTGATGAAAGTTACAGGAAGCTAAAGAGCATGAAAATTCCCAGCGCAGAGTAATGGCATGAATTCACTGATTAACTATGAAAAATCAGTAGTCAAAGTGTATCAGGGTCAAAGAGTATCAGTAAAATCAGATTGTTACTGCCTGTTATTTTTCAATTAACAGCAGTAAAACAGTGAAAAGCAGAGATAAAGAGTATCATAACAGAAGGTGAAAAGAAGGAGTGATCTACAAGCCATCTTCTACGAGATAATGCATCTAATGCCAGCAATGCTCCCAACAAATCATGAAATCATTTTGATTAGGATAATCACTTATATATTTTCTTGTAAAAGAGGACAGCTTGCAAACTGTTTTGCTGTTGTCCCTCTTCTTATGTTATATTTCATATTTTTCCTTGAAACATTATCTCAAACTTCAAGATATTTTGTAAACAATTCCATTGTATAAATACTTCATCTTTCGAAGTATTCAGTGTGGAATAAAATTTATCAAGACTACTATAGTCATTTTGCTGGATATATTGAAGTTTGTGTGAGTCAATCAGTAAAGCATCAGACTGGAATTGAGATTAAAGACATCATAACTCAGGATTCTTGTGCTGACCAGATAAGTCTAGTATTTTCCTGTTTTCATTGTGTTATCTTTCAAAAGTTTCCATACATCCATTTTAATGTTTTTCTTTCTTTAATGATTAACTAGGAGAGTTTAAACAGGATTAGTGATAAAAAGCTCCCTGTTTTTTACTAGTTGTTCATGATTATGTTTTCTGCTTGATAACTGGACTATAGAATTCTTAAATGCTCTTAGTCCCTATTTGATCCCCTCCTTCAATTTTCATTTCTGTAACTTAAGGATTCTTAATTTCAATTTTGTTCATATTTCACCCATTCCATCAAGAAATCCTATCCAAAAGCCTTTGAAGGTCATCTACCCTACCCTTAGTACATTTTCATCTTTAAGTCTTATTTCCTAGCTCTGTTTGCCTAGAAAGTTGACTCCATAGCCCAATGGTCTGGTAGATTAATCTGTGTTTTACCTTGAAACACTTCTTATTCCCACCACACTTTCAAGACAAGTCCCACTGTCCACTTATAGCTAGCCTAAAATCCAATTATAAAACAAAGTTAAATCTTTAGGAGGGATCCCTCTCTTGAACTCAGAAAGGCTAGATCCTGAATTCTAAAAGAGGTTCTTGGTTACCCCTGGTTTTCTTAACTACCAAAAATCCTCATCCCACAACCTGAGAATTACTAGGGTGATAACATACTGGCGACCATACTGGGGAACTAACCACTCTCCAGTTTTAATTTTAATCTTGGAGGAAGATTTTTAAATATACCTTTTCTACTTTAAGATTAAGTTTAAAGGTTGTGGGTATTTACCCAATAAACATTCTGGCTCCCAAGAAAGTCTATTACACTAGATCCAACCCTGATCCCAATCCTCCAGATATAGTAGATGATCCGGACTAGATAGGAAAAAAGAAAAAACAAATTGTTAGTTCAGAAACTGAAATACCCCTGAAAAGAGTTGATTCTTTACCCAAAGAATTAGTAAGCTTATCAGATATTAAATTTGACTTGAAGTTTGAAAAATCACTATTTAGAACCAAATCTGAATCTGGTTTAAAGGAAATTGTTTTAGATCCTGTTTTTACTTCTTATGTGAGTGAAAAACACAAAATTATTTCTGTTCCTACTAAATCAGACAAAACTGAAAGTCAAAGTCTAGTAAAAAGGGTAAATGTCACAAAAATTAAAGACATTGAAGAAGCTGTTAATTTAGCCAATTTTTTGTCTCAATTCAAACCTCCAGTTTCCCAACTATACACCACAGTTTTTCCAGCATCAGATTCTACTTTGTATGCTGCCACTTCGTTTACAGATTCTACTGTTAGTTCACCTCAAGAGCCTATAAGCCCTGAGTTGCCCCTGCACCATAGGATCATATATTCATCATATCCACAATCCACCGCTAGTTCATCAACAGATCCATTCATCCCTGAGCTACCCTTGCAGCCTAAAGTAATATATCCATCATTCACTCGGTCCATTACAACTACCACCACCATAAGCACTAGCCATACTACTTATTTTTCATCCCCTTTACTGAGCTCTTAAAGTACATCCATTGTTGTAACCAACACTATCCCTTCCACTACTACTGTACCTCCCAGTTTAGCAAAAATCCAAGCCATGGCAGCCAAATATGCTCCCTTGGTCTTACCTCAAAATTTACATGACATGCCCCAAAATTACCAAAAGGACATCCCATTGTTTGATAATTTTTCACAAATCACTGCACAACAACATATAACTAGAGTGAATGATTTTTGGGAAATTTATGATATAGATGAATCTGATGTCCAAATGAGGTTGTTTTCACAAAGCTTAACTGGAGAAGTAAAAACATGGTTTAGAAGTTTAGGTGCTGGTAGCATAGCAGACCTAGCTGCATTCCATTGAGCTTTCCTAAATAAATGGGAAAAGAAGAAGAATCTTATGCAAATACTATCTGAGTTTGATGTTGTTAAGAGAGCCCCCTCAAGGTTGAAACAGCGAAGCTACAAGAATAAAAGAATAAATGGAGAGCAGTCTAGCAAAAGAGAATGAAGAAGTCTTCAAATATCATCTCCCTTAAAATCAAAGCACACGAAGCAACAATGATGATGGAAGAAATGAAGAAGAAAGTAGTTATGAAAGATGAATATTGTGAAAAGTTGAAAGGAGAAATTTTCCTTCTTAAAAAGGAGTTTGAATTGCTGAATAAGAACTTGAAAAGCTCTCAAACCCTAGATGACATGCTAAGTCATCAAAGGTCTCCCCTTGATAAATCAGGGCTTGGCTATGCAGGTGAATCCTCAAGCAATAATTATAATGTTTCAAAAAACAAGGATGTGAGGAAGCCAGGAAGAAATGTTGATGCTCCCTATTCCAGCAAAGGCAAGGAGAAGATTCAAGACAACAATGGAAGAAATCCTACTCCAAGGAGACTTGCAAATGATGTCAAGAATACAAAAGACAATGAATATCATCAAACAATCCCAAGGCAAAAATATTCCAGGAGTACATCAAGGAAATATTCATCTCCCAGATACCAAAGTATATACTTTGGTTGTTGCTATTCTTGTACAAACTTTGGGCATATGGCAAATAATTGTAGGGCATATCACAAATATAAATATAATGGTCCCCGTCAATATTCTAGAAGCAAATTTTCAAGAAGAAATCATGCATCCTCATTTATGAGCAAGATGGAATGCTTAAATTTTCATAAAATTGGACATATGGTTCGAGATTGTAACTTGAATTAGGTCCCTAAACAAGCTGAAACCATGACAAACAAGCCAACGAATAAAGTTACACAAGTATGGAGAAGGAAGCAAATTGGATCCGAAAGTCTCTTGAACGCTCCAACCAACAACACATGTTGTTGATTTGATGAAAACATCCTTGATATTCGAAGTATTTGATGATGAGACTTTGTCAAAAAGGAGACCATGCATACAGTTAAGGGGAGCTTGTGATCATTGCAGAAGCTATCTGTGAAAGGGCCCCATGAAATCCTTGATGAATCACACATGGACAATCATCTTTCAATAGATCATCTCTCGGGAGCAACTTATTTGAAGAACATAATCCCTTACTCATATAATGGGCCATTGTTGAAGATGTCTTCCACTTGATCACAAGGCAACAATATTTCTTGTCTAAAGGAGCTAGAAGATATTATGCATGCAGGGGGAGTTGGTTCATCCATGGAGAAATGTAAACACATCTATCATGGAACACATTTCCAGAAAGAAGAGCACCATGACACCGGGAGCATTGTACTTATGAAGAACTATTATTGACGAAGAAAATATGATAAAGAGAAGCAACTCGATAAGGGGAGTACTTTAGCACCCTTTTTTCCATTGATGTCAAAGGGGGAGATAATGTTAAAGTGCAAGAATATTGCCATAAGTGACAAAGGGGGAGTTTGTTAATCAAGGTTGTCATTGATGTCAATAAGGAATTGACTGAGATGAAAATATTCTTGAGATGCCCCAGAATGTGATGATAAGGTTGAAGACAACAAATGTTTGGTTCCAGATGATGATGTCATAACTCTTGGTTGATAAATATGTCATCAATGAATATGTCAAGCCACGAAGATGTCAAGCCACTAATGAAGAAGTCTTGCCCGAACAAGTCCTTGAACTAACTCTATTGTTTCTAGTGCAAATCATGTGCCTTAATTGATGATATAGACCTTAGGTGCCATTATACAAGCCTTTTAAGTGGAGGACTATAATTGATGAAGTCATACACTTGAAGAATGACCACATCTTGACATGATTGGAAGACTGCTTTGGAGCTTTTGACAAATTAATGAAGGTTGCATTATGACATATCACTGCACTAGTATATGATTACTTGGTTGATACATGATGCTACATGAATGATACACTCCTACATAATGACTCTATGATCCTATGATGACATTGATAACAATGAAGAAGCCAAAGATTAAAGAAGCCACAATGCCAGGGAAAATTTTAGGGGCTAATATTCGCAGGTGGGCTAATTTTCCATGCTTTTAAAAAAAAAAATATTCGCCAATTTCCATTTTTTTTTGTAAAATGATTCGCCCAAATTTTATAGTACACCATTATTTTACCTTAAAAATCGCTGAAATATTATATTTTCTAATATAAAATCATTGGAAATATAAATATTTCTACAAAATATCGCCAAAAAAAATACAATTTGCATATTAGGGACTAGTAAGATTCGCCAAGGTTTCTAAACTTTAATATAAAATTCCATCCTTAAAATTTTCCCTTGAGCCACACCGTCTCAAACATTCCTCATGTTGTCCCAAAAATTTTATGCATAAAATTTAAGGACAGTCACAAAGAAAAATAATTTTCCAACCTTAGAGGCAATCTTTCAACATGGCACCTAGACCATCTTAAAGAGGATTTTTTCCTCTTTCCAATTAGCCCTTATTTGTCCTGAAACTTCTAGTAGTTTGTGAGATATTGAATTTTTAAGTCAAGAAAATTATATTTTGTAGTGAGCCGACCTACACCTTGCCTTTAAAGCCAGCCTACCCCTAGAAAGACGTGCCCCTTCATCTTGATGTCAATTTCATATAAAAAGGGGGTTCAGATTGTTCATTTGGCCAAGGAATTTCAGACAGAATTAAGAGAAAAGGGACAGAATTATAAAGGATGTCAAGGATAAGTATATTGGATGGGTTAATTCTATTTTAGGATTTAAAAACACAACATAATAGTAAAATAGTCCTAAGAAGACCCTGGACTGCTGACTGTGGAGACAGTCCTCACCTCGGAATTGTTTTAATCTTGGATCATAGAAAACTATCTAGGCACCTGTGGAGGTCTCAAACCAAAGAACCATCATAATATTTTGGGCATGGTGCTATTAATTCAGACCTTAAGGTTGAGGTTTGGACTAGGACAGATTTCAGACTTCAGTGTGGATAGTTGCAGGAACAATCTTTGGTAACTTGGTCTCTTTCCATTATAGTGCTTCAATACAGTACCTCAGACATTGCTACAAAAACCTGTGAATAGTGTCACAGAACCTTGGATTGTGGCTTGGATAGTAAAAAATGGTGATATATCTTTGATCTGTGCAGCAAGAGTCTCGAACCCCTGTGCAGAAGTATATCTCAATCTACTCATCAAAGTACTCATATTAAAGGACTGTAACTTAAACAATGACTGAATTCTTTAAACAGTGGTTCAAAATACACCTTCAACCTAGACTGTTGTGTCACTCAAATTCTGACTGTGCAAAGGCTTGGAATATTGTATTATCTCCCTCCTTGGACTATGGTAAGATGCTAGGATTTTGACTATACTCTTGAACAGTAGCATTGATGGATCAAATGAAGTCCAGTAATAAAGACAAGTACACATTGAAGTCAATGCAGTGAAGTCAAGCAGAAGCCAAGAATAAGTCAATAACTAACAAAGACAAGAACAAAGTATAGTGAAGAATTACAAAGAATTGAACGGTGAAGATTTCAATTGAAGACATACAAATTGAAGATCCTTTTGAAGAAAATTGAGGATACCTTGGAGCATTATTGAAGATAAGACTAAGAAGACTTTGTGGAGTGACATTGAAGAAGATTGAAGATATTTTTTTGAGAAGACTTAAGTGATCTTGGAAATAAAATTGAATATCATGATGCATCGCTGATGTCCTCATGAGGTAACTTGGAGAAACTGTTTGGGTACAATGAAGAGTAGTAGTGGCACCTTCTAAGAAGAAAAGGTTCTCATTAATGATGTAACGTGGAGACTAAGTGTGATAGGGCTCATTGAAGAAGACTTTGGGATCCGTGAAGAATAACCAAACATATTTTGATGAAGTGAAGTTGAGGGTTGGAGCCCAAGGGTTGGAGCCTCATAGAGACAAGGTTGGTACCTTGGAAGATATGGTTGGAGCCCTAGAGGATTGGAGTCCTCAAGAAACCAAGTCAGAACCTATACTAGAGATAGGGTTGGAGCCATAGAGGTTGGTGCCTAAAATTAACAAGGTTGGAGCTTTGAAAAGACCAACTCGGTGCTTGGCACAATACGGGTTGGAACCTGGAAGATTGGAGTCTTCATCTAGGGTTGGAGCCCTATATCATTGTTCATTCCATCATTTTTCATTTTGTGTTCTAAATATAAGTGATCTAACTTGTAAAATTAACAATTGAAAAGAAATATGGATTCACCCCCCTCTCAGTATTTCCAATAGTGCTGGCCCTAAACAGACTTATAATAGAACTATCATAGATCATATACAGATGTGTGCATCCAGATCAATAGATTAACAGATGTGGGAAAAGAAAAAACCTACTTTTTGAAATTGTATTTATGGCTTATCTCCTTATATGTTTACTCAAATTTAAAGTGTATATACTCATTCGATGCGGAATTAAATTCCACATCCAACGAGTACCCATTATGCATACTTTTGATATGACCCACATTGAAAAAAATTGCAGATATATTAAAAAATTGTGTAAAAAGACACTTTTTTAATGTATCTGCAATTTTTTTCAATGTGGGTCATATCAAAAGTATGCATAATGGGTAATCGTTGGATGTGGAATTTAATTATGCTTCAAACAAGTGTATGCACGTGAAATTTGAGTAAACCTATAAGGAGATAAACCAAAAATACAATTAAAAAAAGTAGTTTTTTCTTTTCTTTTCCCTCCAAAATAATTACATGTACCTCTTTTTAAATTTAAAGGATTTTGATTGGTTTACATATTATGACATGGAAATTATATGAAAATTTCATGGGCACTTTTTGGCTGAAATTTCCTTTAATGATCCACGACACTGCTACCCAGCACATGGAAACATGTCATCTGACCGGAGAGGTGCCACTTGTTAATACCATTGCAAATAATTAGGTCCTAGGAACTAAAAATTTTGAGGAGCTCGATGCCGAATAAGTTCTCGATAATGTCTTTGGATTTTCTCTTGAATTTATTAGCTAAGTTACTATCTTCATCAAGCCACAAGGGGTGAGGGTTAGAGTTGTTTCTCAATGTAATCACTTGGTTAGTAGTAGTTCTAGCATTAAAGTCTCCCAGTAGAAGGATATTACCATCATTTCTCAAGTTCAGATGCATTTTTCTAAAGAATTGAAAGGGAAATTCTTATCGAGGTTGTTCTTATTATAGGATGTATAGTTTATAGGAGCGAAATAGCAGATTGCAAGAAAGATCCTATTGGTGGTAGAATTAGATATTTCGATCCAAATGTATTGATTGAAGGGGGCGATTTTATGAAGTCAGATGTGAGAGGAAAAAGTGGTCCTTATATAGCAGGCTATACCACCAAAACCCCACCGAGAGGATTTCTTATTCCAACTAGACCAAAGAGTGAAACCATTGAGGTGAGGGACCCTAGATTCATCATGCTCCCACATTTCAACTAAGAGAAAAGGTCAATATCACTCGAGATCCAACTTAACATAGGACCTTTAGAACATGGAAAGCCATGACAGTTCCAGAAGAGGATCCGAAGTGATGCAAATCCCTATTTATCACTCGTGCTTGAGATTTTATCTCTACTGATAAAAATATTGAAATATTTTTATTATTAATATTTTTTTAAATATTACATATTAATTTTAATATTTAAAAAAAAAAAAAAAAACTTATTTTTTATTTTCTTTTTTCCTATGGAAAAGTGTTTTATATATATATATATATATATATATATATATATATATATGAGGAGCTCAGAATGGGAAGCAAAGATAATGTCAAAAATACTATAACCGCCAAGTTTAAGGACAAGTTGTGAGAGGATCATGAGATGGAGGGTAAAAGGAAGCTAAAATACTATAAGGAGGTTATCAACCCCACCCTTGATAATCAGAATTATCTCTTTTTGTAGACCAGAACTAAGAAAAAAATGAACATCGCTAGGATTAGAACTAATTATCATGAGCTTCAGAGTGAGACCGGGCAGTGGTATATTCCCAAGACCCCTTTGAACGATAGAATCTGTCAAATTTGGGATACTAAGTAGGTAGAAGATGAAAATCACTTCCTTTTAGGCTGCCAAACTCTTACTCACATCAACTCTCAATTCCCTAACATCTTCCACACTTCCAATATTCTTGAACTATTAAGCCATCCCAACTATAGTGATCTTGGAGTGCTTATTTCCCTTCTCTTTGATCATAGAAACAAGATTTTGAAGAATCAAACTTAGATTATTTTCCCTTTCTTGAGGTCCGATAAGCCGCATTGGTCTTAGCGAATGTTAATCATCATCATCATCAATTTAATAAAATTTTATAAAGTAAAATATATTTATTTTTAATTAAATTAATAATAATAATGGAAAAAGGAGCAAGATTATATTTTAAGAAATTCATTTTTGTTTTGTTTTGTTTTTTAAAGTTAGAAATAAATCATTTTCCTATTTATATCCAATTGATTTTGAAATTAAACTTTTGTTAAGACACATATATATAATAATAATTAAAATAGATATATTTTATTAAGAAACTAAGTATTATGACAATAGGTGTTTGTCTGAAGGGTTGGGGTGGGTAGGCATTGTTCACCCCACCAATAGCAGAGTCTCATTTCTGTCTACCTTTGAAGAATAAAAAACTTTCATGTGGCACACGATTTGCTAGAATTTTTGCTAGTTGTTTCCCAAAATCTGCAAAACCATGTGGTAAGAAATCCATTCTTGCTCAGGGCAACGCTTGTGCATGTGTTAACCATTGCATTTCTAGGTGGTTGTGTTCATTCCTCTTCTCCCTGATCAACCCAAGTACAATTCTCGTGACATCATGTTGATATTTTTTTTATTCTTGATTTAGGGTTTCTCACTCAAGAATCCATCAAATTCTTCAACTCCCTATCCTGATGTGATCCAGTCGAGAGTTGATGCTAACGAGAAAATCACAAATCAACGATCAAATTGAAAAAATGTCACATTCCTTCAAAAACTCGGATTCAAATTTATGCAAAGAACTCTATGGGAAATTAATTATTTATGGGAGAATGCTTTGCAGGTTAGAATGGGCTTTGAATGGATATGAATGGCACTAGTGTGAGGGTAGGGGGAAATTTTGGTAAAGGAATTTGTTAATGTCGAGTCCTTAAGATGGTAGTCGTTAACACTCTAGTAACTCTAAAGTTGTGAGATTTTTCGTTTTTAGTCAAAGAACACTAGAGGTAACCAAAAACCTACTTCAAACACTAGGATCTAGCCTTCCTAGGGTTCAAAGAGGGCTCTCTCTTTAAGTTTTATCTTTGTTTAATTTGTAAAATATTAAGCTAGTTATGAATGTGAAATTTTGTTTGGTTTTGATTGATTTGGTGGGAAATAATCACTTCGAGGTATGGATAGAGGGAGATCTATTTGCCCATTGCACTAAGGAGTCTAAATCAAGCTAACAGAACTGGGATTAAGGCCAAAACGGTCAAATATTTTCAAGGCAAGATAAATAACCCTTGGAGATCTTGGAAAGTTGTTTTTATGAGGTGGTATGATCGGGATAAAGGGAAATTAAGGATCCTTTGATCCGGAAAAGGGAAGTAGTAGGCAGAGGTCAAACGAGTGAGAGAGAAATTAAGAATTCTCTACACTGGAAATTAGAGGAAAACATAGAAATGATAACTAGTTAAAAACAAGGTGCTCTTAACAAATCCTGTAGTAATACTCCTAGTTATTCATTCAGATTTAGAATTAAAACACAGATGGATGCATGTAACAAAGAAAGATAACAATGACAAGTTTAGAAAATACTTCTCTCTAAATAGCTCATCACAGGAATCCTAAATTATGATGCCAATTTGGTTTGATCTAGTCTGCTACTCAAAATTCGAAACACAAAGCCTTCAAGTCCAACAAAATGTCTATAGTAATCTCCAGCAATTTTATTCCACACAAAATACTTCTAAAGATGAAGTATTTATACATAATGTTTTACAAAATATCCTAGAAAACTTCTAGGAATTAACTTAGGAAAATAAAATATCTTTACAACAATAATAGACACAGTTGCTTAACAAATCAACAAGTTGTCCTATTTTATTCAAAAGAAATAGAAACTACTTTGAGGATAAATCAGTTGGCTGCTTAGGTGTCCTCCTTGTTGGCTCTTAGATATTTTTTCAGAATTTGATTTGCCTTGTCTGATACTCTTTATTCACTGATACTCTTTAACCCTCTAGTCAAAAACTATTTACTGTTGTAAAATCTATTTTGACTGTAAATCTGAAAACAGTTTTTGTCTTCTTTTCATCTGCTTGCTTTTATCCTTCACAATAAATCAATGAGTGCTTGCCAATCCTCATTTTTAGGAATTTGGATATTTTTCAATTTCCTGAAGTTTTCATCAACTTCAGTGTATTTGGCAAAGGTTGGCTTGATGACAAACAAATGTTTGATCTCATGCTGCAAATAAAATAAGTCTTCAAAGTTTTTCAGTAAGACTTTCCCTGTTGGAATGCCTTGTCCTTGTGGCTTATTTACCTGTTCCTTGGCAAATTCTATTATCTTCTTATCATAATCATTTTTAGGCATCAGCTTATCATTAATTACCATAATGTCGGGCAGTCCTTTTTGCCTCAAACTTGTGAACTTAACCATGAATTTGGTTATGGCAGTATTCATACTTTCGTACTTTTCTTCAAGTTGCCTCATTAAATTTTTCTTGGTAGTGACTTTCCTAATTTCTAGGATATCTACAGTTATGTATGTGATTTTGAGCTCTTCTAACTCCTGTCTGTTTTTACTGTTCAGAAAGGTGATCAACCTTACAACTTGTTCTAGTTTGTCAGCCAACTCACTTTGAGTCTTTTGAATTTATGCTTGGGCTGCTAGTAGTAATTCTCTTTGCTCAAAAATTACCTGAATTGAAGGCCATACATCATGGATGTCTTCAATGACATTGTTCCAAAGGTAGTTTTTGATGTATGATATTTTCTCAGTTAAAGTTAACTCATTTTGCAGTTTCTTGAGTTGTTCACTTAGTTTGATGGCCTTTTTTTCATGTGTCTTTGCATTTACCTGAGCCAATTTATTTGAATTCTCAAGATTTTCTACTATTTTTAACAATCTTTTGATCTCATTTGTCTTTAAAGACATCTCTTCCATTGCTTTCACTAGTTTTATAGCCTCATCTATAGGATGGACTGTCGTTGAGGATGACTCAGCAGCTGATGTGATGGATGAATTCATTGGCACTGCAGTAGCCAGTGGGAATTTTGGTGCCAACTCTTCAGCTAGAGTTGAGGGCACAACAGTAGTGACCATGGGGATAACCGTAGGTGTCTCTAGCAATTTCACTGTTTCCTTTTCTTGGTCAATTTTTTCCATCTGGATTTCCATCTCCTTAATCTGTCATGTAGGTTGAAAGATGATATTCATCATGTCATCTTTTTCATTCTGTTCCTGTAGGATTTCTTTAGCCTGGGGATGTTCACTTGGAGGACGCTTTAGCTGTTTCCTCAAGGCTGAAATGTCCTCATTCTTCTATTTCAACAAAAATTCTGCTGCATTGACATTTATAGGGTCATATCCCACTTTGATTACCAATTCTTCTAAGAATTTAATTCTGATATCCTTAGCATGTAATGAGATTTTATCCAATTTCATCTAATCTTGCATATTAGTGATAGTGTTCTCAAGCTTTTGAAGACTCATGGCCTTTGTTGTAACTCTGGAATACAACATCTCTGAGCTTTGCCTATGAAAATCTATTTGATCTAATTCATGGATACTGTCAGTAGCTACTTCTAGATCCAATTTATTATAGTCAGCAACTGTTTTTGGCACTGGTACTATGGGCTGCAATACTAACATTATTAGTTTTTTACTTGAATAATCAAATGCTGACATGAATATGTTCTGGTTGCCTGGCTTTTGTTTCAAGAACTGAGAATAGATTTTAGTTTTGATTTCTTCATTCTTCAGTTTGATCTGTTTATATTTTTCTTTGATATCCAAATCTTTTTCCTCAGCTGCTTGTGAAGAGGAAGCTTCCATGCTTTGATGTCTTTCCATTAACTGTGTATCTTCATTCTGATTTTTAATGTCCGATTCATTTATGATGATTGTTGTCACATCATCATTTGTCTCTAGTATAGTCGTGTCATCTATGTCAATTGTCACCTGTCCTTTACTTACTGAATCCAACTTGGGCCTTTGTTATAGATGATTTTGAACTTAGTTTCAGTTGTAGTTTCTGCCACATAGGCTCCTTCTTCCCTTACTCTTTTAATAGACTTTTCTGGCTTATTTGCAGTCTCTAAGGTATGACTAGTATTTCCTTTATTCAATACATCTGTTAAAGTGTTTTTAGTCCACTCAATCTGATTTGCAAACTTTTCTATTTCTGGTTTTGCTTCATGGATGAAGGGTTTTAATTTTCATTTAACCCTTAGCTTGCTCAGGATCCCTTGTGGTTCATAGTTCCAAGGAAAACTTTCTTCTAATTTGAACTCTAATAACTGCTTTCCTGCTTCTTTCTATGCATCCTTGTGATTGCAGATGAATGGCCATATCTAATTCTTTAGTTTGAATTGGGTTTTCTACTTAGCTGCCATGAAATTGATGGAATCAGAGTTTAGGATCTGCCTGATATACTCCAAGGCAAAGATCCTCATTGAACGATGTTTGGGTAACTTATAAGGTAACAAACTTGACCCAAAGACTCTGATCTTAGTATATTTCTCATACAAATACCAGTCACCAACCTTACTCTACTCTGATAACTGCAAAATCTTTTTCATCTCTTCATTTATTCTTGGTTGCTCTGCTTTTGTTAACATAGTGATCAGTGGATGTAGGAATAACTCTGAAAATTATGAATCCTTGAAATCTGTACATTCTTTCCTCAAAAATGATGTCCAAAAAATGACAGATAAAGGATTTCCCTCTATGTTAAGTTTTTGGAGAGTAACTGGAAATTTATTTGATTGAAAGTATAAAAACATATGGAGAAGGTAGGAAGTATATATGAATACTCCCTCAATTTTCAAATTGGTCAATTGATAATGAATTTTATCTGCAATGAAACCAGCATAATCAAAGATTACTGATGGGGGTTGACCTGGGGAGAAAGTGGATAGGAATCCCAAGATGGATTCGTCTGTGTGTTCATCAGTAAAATATACAAGTATGAAGGAAAGCATGGAAATCACATATCTTGAACCTTCAGGGAATTTAGTAGTAGAATATGGGGGATTTAGCTTAGGAATTTCTACATGCAGAGGCATAAATGTCTGAAAAATCATGAACCTTTTGGGAAAATCTAGGCCAATATATAACTTGGTGAGGGCTTCTATAGATAAAGGGACTGCTTGGGGGTCAGGTTGAAGCTATAACATCTGGTTAATTGATTCTGCAGTGATGGTGAAAAGCACTTCCTTTTTGGCATTTATAATGGCTCCTTGCTCAGGCACATAATATTGCTAACACAATCTAATGACCTCCTGACATGGGTGAGTTAATGGGACAACATATTTGGGTAAATGGGATTCCCAAATATGGATTTCTTCTTCATTGTCTAATGACTTTTCATAGCACCAATTATGGATATCTAGCAGGTTAAACTCAACAATGGGATCTGCTATTTTGTAATCAATATCAGCTAGTGGAATGTGTTCAACATCAACAACAGGTGGTTGAAGAGGATTTACAACAATAGAAGTGTTTGAAGTCATGGCAGGAGTAGGTTTAGGTACTTTGGAACCCTCAGGCTTGCTTATATTCTTTTTTTTAGGCATTTTGGGCTACTTCTGCAAGTTTAGACAGTTTGCAGAAGTAATTTACTTTAGCAGAGGGTTTAATGGGACAAATAGGTAAAGTATAGTCTCTTCTTTGGGTTTTCTGTCCAATTAGGCTTTTCAAAGAGGTTTAGAGGCTTTAGAACTAGTTTAAAACATAAAACAAGGGTTTCTTGAGTCTCTGACTGAGAAATAAGCTAAAAAACTCTTTTGTAAAGGGTCATAGAAGCTTAGTGAACCTGCAGAGGTTTTCTGGCTTGTTTCAGAGCTTGAAATAGATCATTAAACTGTGAAAACTCACAAATTTCTTCAAAAATGGTGCATTGTAGAGCAATAGGGTTTCTGGGAAAAAATTTCCAGAGTCTGGCCTGTTTTTGGGGCTTTTTGGCAATTTCTATCAATCAATTTATTAACTTTAAATGTGTTTTCGTTTTTTTTTTAAATGTTTTTTCAACTTGATTGTTGATTTAAATTTTAGATAAATACCTTTTGTAATGCAGGTATCGGGCTTTGGAACAATTTCTAAGATTTTGAATGGAACATAGCTTCTGTAAATTGTATGGAGCAATGCACAGTCCTTGGCGGTCTTCAAAGGTCTCAGGGAAAATGTTGCAGCCTTTTCGGGCGCAAAAATGGCAGAAAACGGCTTAAAAAGGGTGTTTTTTTACAGTCGGGAAGGCAGTGCAATGGGTTTAGGTTAATGCGCAGAAGATAAAGGGATGAATGCATTTCCAGGGTTTAATATACATTTCGATTAAATTGCTTATGCATTGAATGTTGGTCACATCGGCGGAGAGGGTGGTTTTGGAGTTCAATGGATCGAAAACCATAGTGCTTATCGTGTGGCATTAAGGTGGTAAGTGGTATTGGGCTTAACCCATGTGATCAAATAGGAATAGACCACGTGGAGGAGAGATAAAATTGTGAAACCGCCCATTTTGCACAGCTTTGATGTTTGGATGATCACGCATCTTTTCCACATGATATTGGATATCCGCCGTCAAATCTGAGGGATCAATGTGAAGGGTCTAGATTTGTTGGGAAGGTGCGTTGGACTAGGAGTGGGGCCAGAATTTGCATATGCGGCAATGGGTTTTGAATTTTATAAATAAACATTTGTTTAATTCAAAACCTTAGGTTATACGAATATAGGCCGGGGGGGGGTTAATATTTTTTTTTGGGGGTTGGGGGGGGGGGGCGCGCGCGAGGGCGCGTAATATTTTTATTTAAAACATGTGTAAAATGTTTCAAATTTTATATGCGAGCACGATAGTATATATTATATAGTTTTCAACCTTTGAATAGTTTTCAAACTATAGGGGCGGTGTATTTAAATAACGATATGTTTAGACCAATGGGTTTGTAGGGAAGGGTTTTATTTTGCACACATGGGGATATTTAACATTGGTATTAAACTTAAAATAATGGGTTTTGGGGGTTATTTTAAATATAATGGAATTAATAACTACAGGAGGGTGTAGTTAGGATTTTAATACACTAAGTTAGGTGTTAATATGAAAAGGGTAGTGAAATGGAAACAAAACACATATTAATCTCTAAGTAAAATGTAAAAATAAAGCATTGCTCATTTTTATTGTATTACTTCACTTATACTTAGGTTAAATTCTTTTTTGAGGGTTTATGAATGATTTTCAAGGTAATGAAGTCAATTATTTTAGGGTTACAATTTTACTAAGTAAAAAATGTTTTTTAGTTAGGAAAAAAGGGATTATGATTTATGAATGAGGGGTAAATGCTGATCATTGAAGGTTTAAGGTTGGAATTCAATATTTTTAAACGACCAGTCATCGAGCCTTGGGTCCAGTCCCAACAAAAGTCAGAGAAATGCTCTGAACCTTTTTTACGGATAGTTTAGAACACTGAATACTTGTAGGGGAGGGGAAATTAGTGATTTTTCCCGATGATGTCTTATTTACATGATTGCTCAACTGCTTTCTACCTACCCGTGCTTATTTCTAACATTTTTTCTTCATTTTTGTAGGTGCATTTAAGCTTGCAACTTTAAAACATTTTTCTTTCAAAGCATAAAACTATCTAAGTCTACCTTATTTCATCTGAGGGCTTAGATTAAATTGTTGAGCTCCTCATTATTCTCTACCTATCTACTGATTTTTCAAGTTTAAACTATTTGTCAAATCTTTATTCACTATCTAAAACATGAAATTGAAAACATGAAAAGTTAAGATTAAACTGTTTAACTGATCATGGATTATGGCACTTATTGACACTCTCCACATAATCATTATTCTTGAAGTAAAAGTAAAAGTAGTGGCATTTGATCTTGCTCACTTTCAGGTCTTATTTTCATCTCTTTTTTCTTTTGGGGTTTATATTTTTCTAAGTCCTTTGATCTTTCTTTTAGGACTTTTTACCCTCTGTTTGATTTTTTATTATTTTTCATTTTTTCAAAATATGGGAAAACAACTTGCAGAAAGCAAGGTACGTACATATTTACAAGACTATCAAAGTCAATTCAAAATATATGAACCCTATTATTATAGGACCCTAATAGTAGTGAACGAGTTATATTTGATTAAATTCATATTCAATGATCACCATATCATTATGTCGTTGAGTCCAAAAATGTTCTTATCCATAAGTGTGAGTGGACTTTCAGAGAAAAATGGTTTTCATGGTAATTATGTTCTTGAAACTGGAAGGTTCCTTCCCAATGGTGGTGAAGTGTAATCTCTTAGAGTTTGTTGGTATGAATGGTTGAATTTATTTTGGAACGAACACTCTATAAATATTTATAAAAATTTCCATATCACAGGACCTAATATTTTTTTATGGTTGGTCTAAGTGTATTTTGTCAGGTAATTTTAGGTGGTAGTTTGTTAGGTTTTGTTTTTTTTTTTTTTTTTTTTTTTTTTTCTAAAAAAATAGTGGGAACCATGATGTTCAGAGACTAATTTAATTGAGTAAGTACCCCAATTATTACTTGCTAATGATGATGAACCATTTTTGGATTTTAGGAGAGCCATCTTAACCAATATTTCAATCATTTTGAAAAGGACTATTGTATATAAATGACATATTTATCCAAAAACATTTTCATATGGATGCTAACATAAGATTTCTTAAAAAGCATGTTCTACTCAGTTATCCCCATCATAGAAACTTTCACAAGTACTTTCAAAATGCTCATTGATACAACAGTTTTATATGTAATTCAATTTTTGCTCATATTCACACTGACTTACTAATATAAACCATTTTTCCAACTGCCAATAATGTCTTTAGCTAGAAGATACCTCAAAATTTATGTGTTCAAAATTGATTTCATGCCATTTTAAAAATTCCCATAGAAATTGAACTCCTTTATTATGTACTTTGTGATAACAAGAATTGCCATTGTTATGGGACATTTATGTTACCGTAACTTTCTTCTTAAATTTAACCTCCTACTACATTCTTTAGAAGATATATAGAAACTCAAATTTTGATTACATTTCATTGCCCAAAATATATTTCTCTTGATTATCACCTTCCACATTCCCCCCGCTCCTCCTATCGACGTTCCTTTTACTCTCTCAGTGCAATTGCTAGTAAATAAACTTTGTTGCAATACAATGAGTCAATACGATCACTTATTTTAATTTAATTTATAACATTTTTTACATTAAAACTTAATACTAATGATAAAAATACAATATAACAATATTCTTAACCATGCATATTCACCCCATTTTACCATGTATATTATTAACCTGCAAACGCTTCATTCATAATTATTATTAATATGATAAACTTTAATTTATTAAATTTATAAAATCAAAGTAATTGTAATGTTATTTTTATAATCTAATATTATATGAACAATTTTTTTTAATTATAGTTGATTTTATAGACCAATCGGTTGGATATTTTAATTTTATTATAAATATTTTGAAATTTGTATTGTAGGATTACAGGTTGCAATGTATGTTTTGAAAATTAATTGCAAAGATTAATTAGAATTGCCTAGCTCTTATACTATAAGTATATGTTAACACCTAATATTTGGGATTATGAATCTTATGTAAATATTGTAAATAGAAAAATAAAAGAATTTGGAAGACAAAGAAACATTGGGAGATGAAACCCAATGGTCTCCCTCTCCTTTTATATATTCAGATTCTATCGTAATGAAAATACAACAATTCATTCAAATTTACTCCTGGCTTGACATGGTGTGAAATCCAAGCTCCCAAATTAGTCTTTTGTGTTGTAACTCTTACCATTTTTCTACCCTATATTGTCCCATTTTAGCATTTTCTGCCCTGTAACCCCCCTTCTGCAATTTTGTAGCTCTGCAATTTACCATTCATGTCATTTCTTTACTTTTGCTACCTCCCTACCACCAAGAATGTTGTACTGCGACCTTGCAGTGACTTCCATTAGAGCACTCTTCTTGTTTAAAGCTTGCTGCTTAGATGGAGGAAGTCTTCTCCACGAGTTAAGGAAATAAGTGATAACGTTATTTTGGCTTTCCCGGCCTGACAAGCACAAAAAGGGCTTGACCGAGATCAACGTAATGAAGTATTAACATAATGACTTTGACCACACTGTGACCGCTACAGATGGTGAACCCGACGTGAATTGAACTCAATGGTGATCCCTCTCTGAATCCACCGAAAATCCTTCCAATTTGCACAATAATTGGTTGATTAATACTCGAGTTTGAGCAGGTGATATTCTCTAACTGTGTATGGTGTCGCGTTCTATTTAAAGGTGTTTGACTGGTTGCATAGTATGGCCTATACGATGCAAGCCCAAGTTTGGTGCCTCCAAGTATGTTATGTGTTTGCGTGGATTTTATGACCATTGGTCCGACCTTCAACTTGTCACTCAAACCAGAGGTGCCCATGCACTAGTATAGTGGTGTTGTGGTGTTCGAATGTGTAAAATTCCAAGTGTCAAAATTGAATGTGCTGAATGGTTAAGATATGTTGACTTTTGAATACTGAAATATGTCAAGGAACGAGTTTTATTTAGAGGTTTGTGCTTGGTTCGATGGTATGAACTTCTAATAAGGCTGATACATATGTTACATGCCATATGGTGAATGGTATTAAGTGAAATATAATGTTATATATATATATTTGCGTGTGGGGGGGGGCTTTACACATTATATTGGGGCGTTGTTTTATGCATATATTTGAAAAAAATCAAAGAGTATTTGAAGCATGGTGTATGAAGGTATGTTCAAGAATCTTTTTTAAGACATAGCCAATTAATTTCATTACAAAGATTTGTATTTATTGTAATTATTTTGGGCACATATCAATTTTTAAGATGCATTCCTTTATCTCCATAGTGGGAGTAATTCTTATTGGCAAAGAGAACTACCATGAGTGGTCTAGGAAGATAAAATACACCTTGATTTTCAACGAGTTGTTGAAAGGGGTTTGTGAAGGAGAAGGAGACAATGCACTTGAAAATCCCACTTCAGACTAGGAGCTTGCAATTTGGGAAAACAAGAACAAAAAGGCATATGTCTTAGTTGCATTGTTAGTAAATGAAGAGGAGAGTCGTCATATATCTCCATTTTCAAATGCCTTTGAAGCCTTAAATAATTTGAAGAAATTATATGACTCACACTCTGACCTTGAAGTTTTCCAATTAATGATCAAGTTGTTCAATATTGAGTTGAAAATTATGACCCTATTGCATCAGGAAAAAATCGAGTAGGAAATAAATGAAGGAAAATGTAAAACACCTGACAAAAGGAAAGGTAAAGCACTTGAATTCACTCATTATGTTGTGGCACATTGTAACATTGGAGTAAATGAAGACTTATTCAATGCTTCACTTGATTCATGGAAAGATGTTTGGTAGCTTGAATAAGGAGAAACTTTCCACATGACTTTTAGAAGAGATTTCTTTGAAGAATTCATCGATAATGTTGATGGAGCAGTATACTTTGCAGACAAGTTAACTCAAGCCATTAGGGCTTGGAACCACCATGCTCAAATTGCATGGACTTCCATAATTTCTTCTACATGATGTTCTATACCTCCCATAGTTGAGGAGAAACTTGATGTCTTTGGTATAAATCCGCCAACAAGGACACTCCATTCATATATTTGAGGGAAAGGTTGAGATCAAAAAAGCATCAGAACACTCACTTATCATAATTGGGATAAAATAATAAAGACTTTTGAAGCTACAAGGAACCTCTGCTCGTGCACAGAACTTTTCATACAATTATCATTATGATGAAGGTACACTTCCATCAAGTTTTTTATGGAATTCTAGATTTGGATACTTGAACTATGACAACCTTCATTTTTTGAATACAAATGGTGTCACTAGATTGCCAACTATTCCTAAGGAAACTTAAGCAATGTGATGCTTATAGCTTAAACAGTCATTTCATGATTCTCATTCCAAAGCACATAGGAAATTTGAACTCATTCATTCATATTTGTGGCCCAACGCATGTTCCTTTTGCAAATGGAAATAAATATATGATTACATTTATTGATGACTACACCAAAATGTGTTGGTTTTATTCAGAGAAGAACAAATCTAAATGATTTGAAACATTCAAAAAATTTCATGCATGGATTAAAAATGATGCGCAGTCTCATATTGGATCTATTTGCACTGATAATGGAAATGAGTATACTTCAAATGAATTTGAAAACTATCTTTTCCAACATGGGATCAAACATAAAACAATTGTGCCTTATAAACCCCAATAGAACAGAGTAATTGAAAGAATGACCAATACAATATTAAATATGGTGTGTTTGATGATGTTTTTCAAGAATGTTAAGCTGATGTTTTGGGCTGGTGTGGTTTTATGTGTTGTGTATGTAAATAATAAGTGTCCATGTCATGTTATCAAAAACAAGACTCCCTATGAAATGTGGTATGGCCACATTACTTCGGTGAGGCATCTCTCCCCCTCATGAAGCTCCAAACATTTATCAAGATGACACTTTGAGTGATGTGCTTAGTAGAATTGGGAGACTAAATCTTGATTCAGCCCCATCTCAGTCAACTGAGAAACTTGGACCATCTCAGAAAGGTCCTCCAAAACAGCGAACAAAGACACTTGAAAGTGATTGTCCTAATGAGGTTGGAAATACAAGAACAAGAAGCTGAACCAAACAGAATGGAGGTGATGTGGCAATCCTAATTCACCTGTTGATATGGATGTTTCTCATGATTGTGAACTCAATTTTTCCACAGATTTTGAACCAACTTCCTTCAAAGAAGTCGCTTCTCATGGTTAATGGAAATAAGTGATGCAGAAAGAATATGATACATTGATAAATAATGACACATGTAAGTTGTTTTATCCTCCATTGGGACCAAACCAATAGGTTGCAAGTGGATCTTAAAGAACAAGTATAAAGTAGATGGCTCACTTGACAAGCATAAATCCAGGCTTGTGGCAATTTTTTTTGCACAGAAGGAAGGGGTTGATTATGAGGAGAATTTTTCCCCAATAGAAAAATAGGCTACCATCCAGACACTCTTTTCCTTGGCAGCTTAGAGCGGTTGGAAAGTTCATCAAATGGATGTAAAATTCGCTTTCTTGAAAGGATGTTTTAAAGAGAATGTTTTTATGTCCCAACCAGAAGGATTTGTTGTGAAGGGTCAGGAACACAAAGTGAAAGCTTGTGAAATCCTTGTATGTCCTCAAGAAATCACCGTGAGCCTAGTATGAGAAGTTTACTAAGTATCTTCTGAAACTCAATTTCAAACACTATGATCTTGATGATGCAACTTTGTTTGTCAATAAAGATGGAAAAACATTTGTGTATCTTGCGATGTATGTAGATGATATTTTGATGACAGAGAACAATGAGAACTACATTATAAAGAAAGAATTGAGGAAAGGTTTTGAAATGAAATATTTGGGTTATTTTCACTACTATCATGGTATCGAAGTAACTCAACATTCGAATTTTATTTTCCTCTCTCAGAAGAAGTACATTGGAGATATGTTGAACAGGTTTGACATGACTGAGTGCAATCCTGTTAGGTCCCTATGATACTAGTGTAGCCCCTTGTTTTTATTGTTATTGTAGCCTCATTATTGCTATTGTTGTGCCCATGTAGTTGATCTGAAATAGAACTATTTGTAATGTTATGCAAAGTATCCATTCTGATATAGTTTAGTGTACAAAATGTTCTCCATGACTTGCAGGTTAAACAAAGTAGTTTTGGTTTGTTTCTGAGTTTTATGTGTAAGGATTTGTTAATTAAATTTATTGTTTAACATATCACAACAGAAATACACAGCAAGAAAATTCACCATCACATAACAGAACAAATTTTTGAGGCAGTTCACCCCTCCTGGGCTACATCTGTCGGTCCAAGGCTCCCCAATGGCATGTCCTTGCTCTATTAATTTTCTCAAAATGGTTACATAGGTAAAAATATGCCTCAATAGGCAAAACCAACTGTAAATTCAGCTTCAGAAGATAGAAAATAGCTAAAAATGGCTTTTGTATCACCTTAAACAGTGAAATATAACCCAATACAGTGCCTTCTCCATGATGGCCCTGATGGCTCCTTCCTCTTCCCTGAAGAAAAATCTATTGTAGATCACCTCTTTTCACCCTAAAACCTATCTGAAACTGCTCAGAATGCTGAAGAAACCCAAAATTGACTAAAATTTCAATTTTTTGGTCGAAAATTGAGAAAGTTCTAACCAAAACAATTTTTTGCCCAGTGTCACTAGAAAACCTCCTCCAAAACTGGAGGAACTCCAGTTAGCCCGACCATTCTGGCCAATCCTGCCAAAAATTTTGGTGCACTCCAAATTGGGCGGAACTGTCAACATTGGCATTAAATGTTAGTTGGTTTCATTCACATGTGGCCTCTGACATACCCGCCAACTTAACTGCGCGAATAACCCTGACCTCCAACCTCTGTGTTGAATGTTACGTGCTCACATTGATGTGTGGCTCTAACCACCATCGTAACCACCGGGCGGTTAGCCTTTGGTCTTCACCGTCTGGTCACATGGAACATGATGTGTAGGGGGGGCTGGCCCCCATTTGTCGCCGCCCAAATCCACATTAAAATTCAAATAAGCCATGTCGACTATATTTGTTAAGAAACACTATGTAGGTGAGTTGGTAGGCACTCCTACCCACGGCGGTGAGGTTCGGGGTTTGAAACCCATGGACCCATAAAAAATTTGCCATGCCAATTTGACTCTGGCCTTGGGCCACGTGGCAGCCTCCGGGTAGGCTACGTGTTGCCCGCTGATAGGCCCTCCAACCTTAATATAAAATTATTTTTTGCATATATATATTTTTTTACAAAATTTTGCATAAGGTCAAATTGAGTCAAAGGTCAATTTTTGGAGGTTATTGGATGATTTCAAACCTCAATAAATTTCACATACGACCTCAGTTTTGAGAATCGTTCGTGGTGCCAAAATCGTAGCGACGAGACCTTTCTGGTCATTAAGATTGCAACCATTTCTGACCACTTCCATTTTTGAGAAATTTTCTTAACTTGGACATGATATCCTAATCACACCTCCCCATTGGGAATATTTTGGACCCAAAAAGCCTTCAATTACCTATTCAGAAGATGAGGGTACATACCCCTCACCTTTTCCACCTCCATCCATTTTGCCTTACTCGATTTGCTGCCTTTAAGTCCAATTCGAAGATAATCGACACTTCCCCTCTTCGAAGTGCATGTCCTCCTATCAAGGATAACATCCTCTTTCAGCTCATCCAAATATTCTGGTGAGAAATATTCTATGGATGGCAACTGAATGTCACTTTCATGATCAACAATTAAATGAGGCTCATACAAACATAAATTTTCCACATTCACAACGGAATACATTTGCATATATGAAGGTAAATCTAGTTGAAAAGCATTATTTCCAACTTGTTTAAGAATATTGAATGGACCATAATGAATAGGCTTCATATTTTTACCTTCTCCTTGCATTCTTTCCTTACTAATATGCAGCCATACCTCATCTCCTTGAAACTTATGATCAATTATGTGTTTGTCATGCCTCTCCTTGTACTTGCCTTGACTCTTTTCAAGATGTTCTTGAACCTGCTGATGTATGAGCTAAATTCTTTCAATGAACATGCGAGCTTTATCAATGTCACTATGCCCATCAATGGCAACATCCTTCTCAAGAATGAAATCTAAAGGTGACTTAGGCAAATACCCAAAACAAGCTTCAAAAGGTGAAGTATTTGTAGAAGAGTGCTTGGCCCGGTTGTAAGTATGTTGAATGTAATACAAGTGCTCATCCCAAAGCTTGGGATGCTTGCTGCAATAACCTCTCAAAAGATGTACAATGGTTCTATTCACTACCTCTATTTGCCCATCTGTTTGCGGATGAAAAGCAGTACCCTTTTTCAACTTGGTGTCCATCATCTTCCATAAATTGGACCAAAAATTCCCAACAAATCTGGAATACTTGTCACTAACAATAGAAGTAGGCAAGCCATAATGAACCCATACATGTTGAAAATATAAATTGGAAATTTTTTCAACAGTTATATATTTCTTACATGGCATAAGAATACACATCTTGTTGAATCTATCAACTACTACATAAAGACAATCATGTTGCTTTCTAGACAATGGTAGACCTCCAACAAAATCCATAGAAACACTTTCCCATGGTCTAGAAGGTACCGGTAATGGCGTATATAAACTAAGCTTCCTATTTCTAGGCTTGCTTATAGCACATAATGAACAGCCTCTAATGAAACGTGAAACACTATCTACCATGTGAGGCCAATAATAATACCTCCGTAGATGTGCCACCGTTTTGCTTACCCTAAAATGTCTAGCAATAAGATAAGAATGAGCTTCTCTCATGACACTTAGTCTCTCTTCTTGTGGTATGCATAACTTGCCCATATGAAATGGCAAATTATTATGCAAGTGATAATCATTCTCCTCAACATGATTCCCTTCACTCAAGTTAGCATACACATCCTTAAAATCAACATCTGATGCATATTGTTCTATGTAACTCTCATGTACAATAGAATCACTCTTAAGTAAAGTAGTAGCACTAATAATAGGCCTTGAAAGCATATCAGAAAATTTATTGAAACTATCTTGTACCTTATTACCAAGTGAAATTTTTGTAGGAAACCCATCCATCTGAAATGTCATGATTGCTGCAATTTACTTTGCGACTGCAAGTACTGTAAAGGTTGATGGTAGATATGAACAACGGTCTCTTTGCCCATAAAATAGTGTTTCCACTTTTTGACGCTTTGTACCAATGCATACAACTCCTTATCATATGTAGGATAATTCACAACAACACCATTAAATGTCTCAGAATGAAATGCGATAGGCTTACCATGTTGTAAGAGAACTGCACCTATGGCGTAATCACTAGCATCAGTCTGAATCTCGAATGGTTGTCTCAAGTCTGGTAATGCAAGGACTGGAGATGAACTCATCTTCTCTTTCAAAGATTCGAAAGATTTTTTTTGCTTTCCTCCCCATTTGAAAGCACGCTTCACACTTGTCACTACATGCATAGGAGCTGCTATGGCAGAGAAGTTAGAAATAAACTTCCTCCAGTACTGAGCTGCACCCAAAAAACTTCTTACCTCTGTAATGGATTTGGGAGTAGGCTAATTAACAATGGCTTCTACCTTATAAGGATCAATTCTCAAAGCACCTCCTCCTACTACGTGTCCTAAATAAACCAAAGAAGTCTTTCCAAATTCACACTTTGACATTTTAAGAAATAATTGATTTTTCTTCAAAATATCAAGTACTTTCTTAACATGCATGACATGCTCTTCTCTAGTCTTTCTGAAAATTAAGATTTCATCTAAGTAGACAATAACGAAATCATCAAGAAAAGGACGTAAGACTTCATCCATTACCCGCATGAAAGTTGTAGGTGCATTGCATAAACCAAACGGCATAACAAGCCACTCAAAGAGTCCTTGTTTGGTTTTGAATGTAGTCTTCCAAATGTCATTTTCTGTAATTCTAACTTAATGATAACCACTACGTAAGTCTAACTTAGTGAAAAATTTAGCATCTTTCAGCTGATCTAACAAATCATTTATCCTTGGGAGTGGGTAACAATTCTTTAAATTTATTTTGTTCAATGCCCTGAAGTCCACACACATACGCCAAGTTCCATCTTTCTTTGGAATCAACACTATCGGTGACCCACATGGCGAAGTGCTTGGTCTTATGAAACCTTTGTCTAACAAGTCCTTAATTTGCCTCTTTATTTCAGCATTCTCCATGATAGACATTTGGTACATGCGTATGTTAGGAAGAGGACAATCTTGTTGCAACTGTATTTCATGCTGAATCTCCCTTTTAGGAGGAAAACATGTCGGTTGCTGAAACATCTCATGATGTGCATCAACTACATCATATAAATCTGATTTTAACTTGGAATCACAATTTTCAAATGACTCATGATTCACATCAACCTTAGGCTTAACCATAATAAGTACAAAACTATTACTAGAATTCACTAGCCTTTTTACATGTCTTGCATTTACCATCGCTATATTTGTCTTTTTGTGATGTGCTCTGATAATAAACTCCTTGCCATATTTAAAAAGATGATACTTATTTTCATGGTGATGGAAGATCGCTTTCCTGTCAAATAAGTAAGGACTTGCAAAAACAATTCCTGATATATCAAGCGGCACTACCTCAAGTTCAACTGTGTCAATAAAGTGTGCAGTAATTGCAAAACGCAACTTTCTTGAAACTTGTAAGTTTGCATCCTTGCATATCCAACCAAGTGGATAAGGCTTTAGATGTGGAATGGTCTCAAGTTTTAGCTGTTTGACCAAGTCTTCTGATATGAGATTTGCTTGTGACCCACTGTCAAACAGTGTGTCAATTTTTGTATGTTTTTAGATTACCCTCACATGGAACAATTAAATTTTTTCTTCCTCATTTGGAGCTTGTACATGACAGTTTGAAGTACTAGTGCTTGGCTTAGTTTCAGTTTCTTTTACCTTCATACTCTTCAAACCCATGGCTGTAATTTTGGTTTCGTCACCCGAATCATCTCCTAAGTCTTGTTGTGTAGTTGTAGTAGCTGTAGTTTTCTTATTCTCTTTGTTTTTGTTAAACTGAGTTCTTTTTTCAGGATGAAGTTTCCAACAGTTCCTCTTCATGGCCTTCTCTTGAACAATGTTTACATATCACTTTCTCACCCTCTTTTTTGACAGATGAATTCTTTTTGCCTTTTCCCTTAGAGGTTTTATATTTTTTTTTCCCTTAAAAGACTTGTTTCTACCCTCATCAAAAGTATGTTTCCCTCTAGCCTCTAAATGTGTGGCTTGTACACAAACCTCTTCTAGACTAGTAGGATTTAACATAAGGATAGTATGTCTAAGGTAACTGTGCAAACCACCTATATATTTCAGCAAAGTGTCTTGACTTTGTAAGTCTACCCCTAATAAGAGTGCTCTTCTCCTAAACTCTTGGGTGTAGTCTTGTACATTTTGTCCCTTAAGTTTTCTGAAGTTTTGCCAATTCATGATAGCCTTTTGTAAATGAAATAATGGATAAAATTGCTTTTTAATTGCAGTAATAAATTCAGCCCATGATAAAGTGATCTTACCATGTTTTTTAATTTCATCCTTGGTTTTAGCTTCCCACCATACCAATGATGCTCCATCCATTCTCAAAGAGGCTAACTGAATCTTGGTGTTGTCATCATGAAGGTTCTATATCCTCAAGTAAACCTCCAACTGCCTTATCCAATTGTCAATTTTTTCTGCATTGACTTCACCACTAAACATAGGCAACTCAAACTTAACATCAAGCTTTAAAAATGAACTTTTACCAGTGTCTTTTGACTTGTGATATTGATTCACCGAAGTAGAGGATGACGATATAGAGGAAGAGGATGAAGATGGGGATGGTGGATCACCATTTCCTCCATGTCCTTTCTTTGACTTGTCATCACTTTTATTTCCTCCTGAAGAACCCTCTCCTTCCTTGTGGTGTTTCAACCCTTCTCCTTCAAGCCTTTCATTCCTTTCTTGGTAGAGTATCCTCACCATCTCAGTCATGTCCAGGAATGCCTTTCGGAACACCTGTTCTTCTTCTTTGGGATCAATGTCTTTAGGAACTTCTCCTTCTCTTGAAGACATGCTTAATACTTCTTCTATGGCTCTTGGAGGTGAATTAGAAGGTGGAATTAAAGACACTCTGGCCCTCCTTGGTTGAGGATTACTTTGAGCTCTAACCAATTTTCCTTATCCTCTCTTGAGCTTAAGCCTAGTAAGAATCAAAACTTGCAAACAGTCAACTATATCTTTGCACAAGAACAAATGCAGAGTAAAACTCTAGCTCTGATACCAACTTGATTTGAAATGGAACTATTTTTAATGCTATGAAAAGTATCCATTCTGATATAATTTAGTGTGCAAAATGTTCTCCATGACTTGCAAGTTAAACAAAGTAGTTTTGGTTTGTTTCTGAGTTTTATGTGTGAGGATTTGTTAATTAAATTTATTTTTTAACATATCATAGTAGAAATACACAGCAAGAAAATTCACCATCACATAACACAGCAAATTATTGAGGCAGTTCACCCCTCCTGGGCTACATCTACCGGTCCAAGGCTCCCCAATGGCATGTCCTTGCTCTATTAATTTGCTCAAAATGGTTACATAGGTAAAAATATGCCTCAATAGGAAAAACCAACTGTAAATTCAGCTTCAGAAGATAGAAAATAGCTAAAAATGGTTGTTGTATCACCTTAAATAGTGAAATATAACCCAATACAGTGCCTTCTCCATGATGGCCTTGATGTATCCTTCCTCTTCCCTAAAGAAAAAGCTGATGTAGATCACCTCTGTTCGCCCTGAAACCTATGCCAAACTGCTCAGAATGCTGAAAAAAACCCAAAATTGACTAAAATTTCATCTTGTTTGGTCAAAAATTGAGAAAATTATGACCAAAACAATTTTTTTCCCAGTGTCACTAGAAAACCTCCTCCAAAACTGGAGGAACTCCAGTTAGCCTGACCATTCTAGCCAATCCTGCCAAAAATGGTGGTGTGCTCTAAATTGGGTGGAACTATCAACGTTGGCATTAAATGTTAGTTGGTTTCTTTCACATGTGGCCTCCAACATACCCTTCAGCTTAACCGCGCAGATAAGCCTGACCTCCAAACTCCATGTTAAATGTTACGTGGTCACACTGATGTGTGGCTCTAACAGCCACCATAACCGTTGGGTAGTTAGCCCTTGGTCTTCGTCGTCTGGTCGCATGGAGTATGATGTGTGGGGGCGGCTGGCCCCCATTTTCCACTACCCAAATCTGCATTAAAATTCAAATAAGTCATGTGGATTATAGTTGTTAAGAAAAACTATGTAGGCAAGTTGGTTCGAAACCCATGGACCCATAAAAAAAATTTCATGCCAATTTGACTCTGGCCTGGGGCCACGTGGCAGCCTCCGGGCAAGCCACGTGGCGCCTGCTGATAGGCCCTCCAACCTTAATATAAAATAATTTTTTGCATATATATATATATTTTTTACAAAATTTTGCATAAGGTCAAACTGAGTCAAAGGTCAATTTTTGGAGGTTATTAGACGATTTCAAACCTCAATAACTTTCACATACAACCTCGGTTTTGAGAACCGTTCATGGCGCCAGAATCGCAACAACGGGACCTTTCCGGTCGTTCAGATTGAAACCATTTCTTAGCACTTCCATTTTTGAGAAATTTTCTTAACTTGGACATGATCTCCTGATTAGTAGTCCCCATAGTGTTATTATTTTGCCCCATATAAGCCCACTATTGTTATTGTGTGCCATTACAATATTATTGTTATGTAGGCTCTTATTATATTGGAACCCCTTAGACTCCTACATATAGAAAGTAGGTTTTTTTCATTTGAATCATCCAATAATTGCTCATTTATGTAATTTAAAAGAGTTTTCCCCCTTGAAGAGTCTGATTTCTAAGTCATTGATCTATCTTTTCTTCTATTTTGTGAGCTAGTTGCATAACATTTGGTATCAGAGCTTGGGATTCTAGGGTTTCTCTTCTTCAATCAAGTCGTCTTATAATTTTTGCTATAAATTTGTTTCTGCAAGGCTTCAAAAGCTAAAAATTTTACCACGTGGAGCTGAATTCATGATGAACTTTGTGTAAAATTTTCAGACCTTGGTTTGCTATGTTTTCAAATATATGATCCATGGAAGTTAGGGTTTTTGCAGGCTCCGGAATTTCATCTCAAACAGATGACTGAGGGAAAATCGTCATAACTTTTGTTTCAGGAATCAGATTGGAATTATATAATAAGTGAAATAAATTGAGCGGATTTTAGTTTCTTTTGTATCGATTTCAGAGCTAAAGGTTGAAACAATGACACGTGGAACATCGTACAAGTTTTCTCTACTGAACCAATCCATAATTATGACATTGTGGGAGATCGAGCATAAATTTTTCTTGAAGAATCAAAATTAGGTCTGACCTATGCAATTGGAAAGAAGACTCATAGGGATATTGCAGGACCAAATATCAAATCTTGGGGATCCGAAATTACAGAGATACATCAGTTTCAATATCGAGCTCCCAAAAAGCAAGAAAAAGGTGTGTATCTTTTTTTTTAATTTCATAAATCTTGTTTGAAAAATCAGTTTGAAGTGATTCCGAGGGCATATTGAAGCATAGATATTAGTATTGGGTTCTAAAATTCCCCACAAAAATAATTCCACGCCCATTAAGCCCTCAGGAAGCTCTACTATGACACATGAAGAGGAAGAAGTGCAACATTATATAGCAAAATTACGAGAACAAGTGCAAAAAATTTCGCGCTCACAAAGAGTAACAAAAAATGAAATGGAAGTTAAGATGGATGGTTTGAAGAATGACATGGATAGTTTGAAGAAAGACATGGATGGTTTGAAGAACGACATGGAAGCTAAGATGGATGGTTTGAAGAATGGCATGGAAGCTAAGATTGGTGGTATAGAAGAAAAATTCAAAGGCAACAAGGAAGACAAGAAGAATGGTATAAAAGAATACATGGAAGGCTTGAAGGGAGGTTTGAAAAAGATACTACAAGAAATGATTCCTAATGGAGAAACAATAGTAGATGAAACTCATGATGAGAAAAAAAGAAATTTTAATCATGATTTCATAGACTCTAATGTTGGATTTAAGACCCACCATATTCCAAATATCATTATGAGGAAGTTTGATGGCAAGGATCTGGTAACATGGATACTATAGATGGAGCAATATTTTGATATCCATATTGTGCAAAACACACAAAAGGTACACATTGCAACTTTTTATTTTTAGAACCCAATCAGTTTGTATGGTATCGATGCCTTTGTTCTCGTAAATCACTTGTCACTTGGTCAATTTTTATGGAAGAAATGATATCACATTATGAGGATGCAAAGAGAAACACCTTCTTTAGCCAATTGGTAAATCTCAAACAAAAGGGTTCAATCGTAGAGCACATTAAGGACTTCCAAAAATTGAATATCATGGTAGTAGATATTCCAAAGAAGCATAGGATTGATGACTTTATAGGGACTTTAAAGGATAAAATCCAATATGAGGTTCTCCTTTGGGAACCTAATTCATTGGAGAAGTCATTCAGGGTGGCAAGAAAATTTAAAAGAAAAATTATGGCAACAAGGATGTCTATCAATCACAATTATAACGATGGAAATGTTGTTGCTCCTAGCCTTCCACAACCTACAAGGTTGACACCACAAAAATTGGAGGAAAAAAGAGCAAAAGGGCTCTGTTATAGTTGTGATAGAAAATACACTAAATGTCATAAGTGCACCGAGTAGAAATTATTTTACATAGATTATGAAGAGGAGGAATAAAGGGAACAAGAAACATTAAAAGAGGAGGATATAAACCAGGAACCAGCCCAAGAGAAGGAAGAAATGAATCCAACCATATATTGTGGAATTGCCACTCCTCAAACCCTCAAGATAGAATTATATATTAAGAAAAAAAAAGTTAATAGTATTGATTGATTCAGGTAGTACACATAATTATATTCATTTTAAGATGGCCAAGGAATTAAATTGCTTCCTATATCCAGCACCATAATGTCAAGTGATGGTTGCAAATGGAGGAATTATAAATTTCTCTAGAAAGTGCCATAATGTCAAGCTAACCATGGGGGAATATTTATTGAATAGTCCAATTCTTTCTATTTCAATGGGTGGTGCTGAAGTTGTACTAGGAGTCCAATGGTTACAATCTTTGGGGACTATAGTTTTTAATTTTCAAGAAATTTTCTTGAAATTTTTTTGGGAAGGAAAGAAAGTTGAATTACGAGGTATCGTAAGTAAATCAAGAAATATAATCAGCTCGAATGTCATGACAAAGCTTCTAAATAAATAACAACGAGGTGTAATTTCATAAATTATGCTCACTATAGGTTAAAACATTGAAATCCTCTATTTCTCCATATCTCCAAAAAGTCTTGAAAAATCATTCCAAGTTGTTTGAGACTCCCAAATTCCTCCCACCTATTCGTGATCATGATCATGCTATTCATTTTATTCCAAGAAGTGTTCCTCCAAACATCAGGCCTTATAGATATCCCCATGCCCAAAAGAGCGAAATTGAACATATGATTGCAGAAATGATAGAGGCTAGTATAATTCAACCTAGTCAAAGTTCTTTCTCTGCTCTAGTAGTATTGGTGCACAATAAGGATGGATCATTGCACATGTGTCTGGATTATAGGGACCTCAAAAATCTCACTATTAGAGATAAATTTCTCATTCTTGTCATTGATGAATTATTGGATGAATTAGATGGAGCAATTTACTTCACCAAGTTGGATCTTCATTCAGGTTATCATCAAATAAGAATGAAGACTGAAGACGTTCTGAAAACAACATTTAGAACTCATGAGGGTCATTATGAATTTATTTTCATGCATTTTGGCCTTACCAATGCACCTTCTACATTTCAAGGGTTAATGAATTCCATTTTCAAACCCTTCCTTAGAAAATTTGTGTTAGTATTTTTTGATGATATAATAATCTACAAAAAGTCTTGGAAGGATCATGTTCAACATGTTGACAGGGTGCTCAAACTATTGGAGGAGAAACAATTATTTTCAAATACCTCCAAATTTTTCTTTGGAGTATAGGAGGTGGAATATCTGGGTCATATTGTATCTCATGAGGGTGTTAAGGTAGACCCTTACAAAATTAAATCCATTAAGGAATGGAAAATCCCCACAACCCTAAATAATCTGTGAGGATTTCTCTGGTTAACAGGGTATTATCGCAAGTTTTTTAAGAATTATGGGGGAAAAGAAGCACCTCTAACAACATTATTGAAGAAATATGCATTTTCTTGGACTCCAGAAGCAACTAAGGCCTTTGAACATCTTAAAGAGGCAATGTGACAAGCACCGGTCTTAGCTACGCCAGACTTCAAAAAAAACCTTTATTGTGGAAATGGAATTGGTGTTGTTTTAATGCAAGAAGGAAGACCCATTTCTTTTGAAAGTCTTCCAATCAAAGGAAATTATATACAGAAAGTTATTTATGAGAAGGAAATGTTGGCAATACTAAATGCACTAAACAAATGGAAACCTTACCTAATGGGAAGACACTTCAAAGTAAAAAAAAATCATGATAGTCTTAAATACTTTTTGGAACAAAGACTATCTTCAGAAGAATAACAAAAATTGGTCCCAAAGATGTTGGGTTATGACTTTGAAATCATCTACAAAAAAGGGAAGCTAAATGTTGTTGCAAATGCACTCTCAAGAAAGGATGAGGACATAGAAGCATTTCTTTGTGACATTTATATTATCCAACCATATTCAATAAACGAAGCAAGGAAGGAGTGGAAGAATGATCAAGACGTGTGGACACTCATTCAAAAGTGGCAGCAATATCCCAGTACATATGATACATTTAGCTCGAAAAATGATTCATTATGGTACAAAGATTGCTTATATATTTGTAATAATTCCCAAGTAAAACAAAATATTCTTTTGGAATTGCACACCTCTCCCTTAAGAGGACACTACGGATTTTTAAAAACTTACCACAGGGTCAAGAAAGATTTTTTTTGGGATGGCCTTAAATATGATATTCAAAGTTTTGTGGTGGAATGTTTGGTTTTCCAACAAAATAAAGTTGAGACAATTAAGACCTCGGGTCTGCTACAACCTTTATCCATTCCAAGTCAATGTTGGGAGTAGGTTTCAATGGATTTTATCACAGGTTTACCCAAGTCTGAAGGAAAGAGTGTCATCATGCTACTAGTTGATAGGCTTACGAAGTATGCACACTTTTTGAATTATCTCATCCATTTAAAACCAGTACAGTTGCTACTGCAATTATGGAAACAATCCAAAAGCTACATGGAAATCCAAAGATTTTCGTAAGCAACATAGATCCACTTTCACTGGAAATTTTTGGACGAAATTATTTTCTTGGCTAGGTACTCAACTAGCTCATAACTCATCTTATCATCCTCAATCTGATGGGAAAATTGAGATAGTGAACAAATGTTTGGAAGGATATCTTCGTTGCTTTGTATCTGATAAACAAACACAATGGGTCAAATGGTTCCCACTGGTTGAATGGTGGTATAACACTTCCTTCCACATTGCAGCAAAAATGACCCCATTTATGGAACTTTATGGATATCATCCACCGTCCATCACATCATATTTAAGAGAAAATTCTAAGGTTCGAGCAATGGAATATAACATCGAGTATCAACAACAATTTCTCCAACTCTTAAAGGATAAACTAACTTTGGCGCAGAATCAAATGAAACAATAGGCATATCAAAATCACAGCGAAAGAAGTTTTGATGTAGGAAACTAGGTATTTTTACAGCTACAATGCTACAAAAAATTTCCCTCAAACAAGCTAAGAAGGATAATAAATTATCGCCAAAGAACTATGGTCCTTACAATGTGTTGCAAAACATTATTACTATGGCATACAAATTCGAGCTTTTGGCATCTTCCCGAGTGCACCCAGCTTTCCATGTTTCATGCTTAAAGAAGGTTATAGGCGACAAACTCCTAGTTCAATCGATATTGCCAGAAATTGATGAGGAAGGAAAAATCATATTGAAACTTGAAGCAGTCACGGAAACAAGAACTCGACAGCTACAAAATCAATCAATTTTAGAATATCTCATCAAGTGGAAGAACTTACCCGCTAAATATTCCACATGGGAGGATGATAATTTTATACAGAATAATCTAGAACTACTCAAGCGTTAAGGACAACACTTTTTTGAATGAGAGGGGCATGTCAGGTCCCTATAATACTAGTGCATCCCCTTATTGTTATTATTAGTGTAGCCCCCTTATTGTTATTATTGTGCCCATGTAGTCCCCATAGTGTTATTATTGTGCCCCATAGAATACCTATATTGTTATTGTGTTCCCTTACATTATTATTCAATATATTCTCTAATTATATTGGGACCCATTAGACTCCTATATATAGAAAGTAGGTTTTTTTCATTTGAATCATCCAAAAATTGTTCATTTATGTAATGACAAGGAGGTTTCCCCCTCGAAAAGGTTGATTTCTAATTTGTTGATCTATATTTTCTTCTATTTTGTGATTTGGTTGCATAACAAATCCTTTGACTACTCCAATGGAATAGAACTCAAATCTCACATCTATTTAAGGAAAAGAATTTGAGGATGCAACAAAGTACATACAACTCGTAGGAAGTCTTAATTACTTGACTACTACCAGACTAGAAATTTCATTTGTTGTTGGAATCATCTCTAGGTTTATGCAAAAGCCTTGTGAGGGTCATTGGTCTGCTGCAAAAAGAGTTATAAATTACTTGAACTAGGGAACTCAAGACTTTGGACTCAATAATACACAGGTGGGTGACTTTAGTTTGATTGGATACTCTGTTTCAAATTTCGATGGAGATAAAGAAATTGGGGTATATACTTCATGTTATGTTATGAGTCTTGGATCAGGAGTTGTCTCTTGTAGGTCACACAAACAATGAGTTCCAAAAGAATCCACAACTAAGGTTGAATATGTGGCAGCAATTTAAGCAACAAAGGAAAATGCGTGGCTCAGGAAAATTCTGGAAGATTCGTAGGAGAAAAAAATACATTCAACTCCTCTTTTGATTGACAATAATTATGAAATGAAGTTGGCCAAGAACAAAAAGTTCCATGATCAAACGAAGCATATCAATACAAAATATCGTTTAATTCAACATCATGTCGACGCAAAAATAATCCACCTATGACATTGTTCCACAAATGAGAATATTGCAGACATCTTCATCAAAGCGCTTGGAAGGAAAAAGTTAGAAAGATTTAGGATGATGATTGGACTCACCAACATCCCTTCAGATTAAGTGGGGGAATGTTGACACCTAATCTTTGGGATTAGGAATCCTACTTAAATATTGTAAATAGAAAAATAAAAGAAGTTGGAAGACGAAGATACATTGGGAAATGAAACCCAATAGTCTCCCTCTCCTTGTATATATTCATATTCTATCTTAATGAAAATACAACAATTAATTCGTAGTTACTCCTGGCCTGACTGTATAGGTCACAACTTTGTGATTTCTATGCTTGACTATGACTAGAAAGGTAGTTTTTTTAGAGGTTTGTACAATTTAATTGTGTGTAAAATTGATTTTGTTTTGTAGTGACTATTTTTTAGACATGTTTTATAAACACTTTTTTTTATTTCTATATTTTCTATAGGCAGGGACTATGTTGCTCGCAACCCTTGTTTGAATAAGAATTTTGTTAGAATGAATATGTATGAACTATCTATGCAAGAGAAAAAAAATTATGGTAATTTTACAATTATAGTTTCAACCATATTAAACTTTGTAATTTATAAAAATATCATTGCATTTTTTTATTTAAAGTAAGTCGTTTTGCAAGTAATTTCATATATATAATTTTGATATAAGTTCACCAGTACATAATATATAATAAATATCATTTCATAAAATTAAACATCATGATGATAACCATCTAACAAACATAAAAATCATCTAAAATACACATTCAAATTCACTAACATCATCCAATTATATACACCTCTAGCACATAAATGTCATTAGCTACCACAGAAATATAATAATCTAACAAGGCATCATCATCGTGATCACACGTAACAAAACAAAAGCATTGTCTAACATCATCACCACACATATCCTCAAATATGCATCTCATTTTGTCAAGTAACTGATATAACATACACATATATCTGCAAGCACATTAAATGAACATATCTAACATGGCCTAACAATATACACATCAACACCAACATATGAATTAAGTACATCAACATGAACATAAAAAATGCACCATATAGATATATATATATATATATATATATACAAACAAGTCAAATAATTACTATAAAATATCTTATACAACATTAGTAGTGGCAGCTTGGTCTGTATATATATATACAAACAAGTCAAATAATTACTATAAAATATCTTATACAAAATTAGTAGTGGCAACTTGGTCTGTAGCAGAAAACGATGGATGTTAAACTACCTCAATAATCAAACTATGAGGTGGAGGAGAAGGTGGTTGGTTTGCTCTCTGAGGAGAAACATGAGGCAATGGGTGATCATGGGCTAACTGACGAGGAGGTGGAGTACTACCAGAGGGATCATCGACACCCTAATCATGATCCGATGGGGTAGTACTGGGTGAAGATTGTATCTATTGCATGGCGGAAATCCCTCCTAAATGTTGATATAAACCTGCTAGCTCCGACTATATGACACATAAGACTCATCATATCACGTGGCAAGTCTGTCCAAAATTGCAAGAGCCTTGGATCTGCCCTAATGTCTCGAGTCGTCGCAGGGTGGACTCCCACCTCAGCCAAACTTGTAGAGAGTCGGTCACCCAACTCCATCATGTATCTAATATCATGCTTACGGTGTGGCCGCAAGCCTACATGTTTCCAATTAGGACGTCTGACCTCACCCTACGCGGCATCGGCCATCTCTGCATATCCATCCAGTGGAGGAGGAGGCATGTCCCTAACGAATTCACCTATGTCTAAAAAATATATAGTACACAACAATAATAAGGAAATTCCATTAAAAATTTTAATAAAACAAGTTAAAGAATGTGTTAGAATAAATTTTATTCTAATTAATTAAGACAATAAAATGAAACTACATTAATTTAAATAAATGCTAATATTACCTCTAAAGTCTACTGACTCATCTTGTGTGAAGAGGATGTTGGGACATTTTCGTCAACCCATCCTCGCATAAGGACACAACACCAAGATGAACATGTGGCTCCAGTGCCTCGATGGAAATATTAGCTGGATAATTTGGTTGGCCCCTCTTGGGCATCATCTCGCCCCACATGCACATTTGTACCTCAGTCGTCGGCCTAGGAGGGTGACGATCAAAAGTAGGCCTCGTCTCTAGAAAATTTTCAAAAAATAAACAAAAAAACTCTGAAGCAAAAGGGAAGTTTTCCCTCCCATGTATTATAACATGAAATATATCTAAATCTATACAAAACTGCCGGAAAAAATAGCAAACCATCTGATACATCATGGCCTCTGCACAAAATAATGGACATAAAATAAAATATGGAAACTAATGCATTGCCCATCACTAGTATAGTGTGTAATGGTACTCACTAATAGTGAGAGGCACCTAACCTCCTCTGCACCAAAAGAAGAAATCTATAACTATCCACCAGACACTTAAAAATCTACTGGAGAAACTACATGATCCCTAACATATCTTTGAGAGTATACAAGTTGACTCTCTGCTACAACACCATGGGGGACATCAAGGAACTAGAGAAAATCCTCCCCTATCCTATATAGGCCAATGATAAATTAAATCTCTTCCTCAATGGGCTCAAACCACTGATTAGGACCGACACAGAAAGCTTGTCGATGGAAATCCCACCGACGGATCAGTTGTGCCAACAATTGAGAGTGCCCCTTCAGGGATGTATCCTCCTCATAGTATTTAATGAGGCTTACATTCATCAAGAGGTTTTGGATCACTGTGCTAATAGGAAGAAGGTACAAATCCCTCTCCCTTTCTCGTGTCTCCCACCCTCGTACCATATTGTACTAATCAACTTTTTCCTCTTCATGTTGTTGCTCCTCTCTCCTCTGACGTCTCTGCATGTTTGACATATAAAATACAGCGGAATCATACATAAAACCTATTTTAATTTTTATTAAATTAAAAATTTGTTTATAAATATGGACATATAACATTAAAATAAAAAAAAGGCAACCTCAGTGCACAAAAAAAACAAGAACGCACCGGACATGGTGCTCCATAAAAACAGGAAAGCACTAAAAATAGTGTGTACATTGACTTGATGCACTACTTTTAGTTCACATACATACATAACATTAGTTATTTTTTATTTTTTAGTATGGTGCGTCGACATAGCCTTTCGTATTCGTGTGTTAAATTTACGTTGACACACTCCATTGAAACGTTCATGTTAATGAACGCACCGAGTTATACTCTTTCAAATACTGGGTGGTGTGTTTGAAAAAACTAAATACACCAGGAAGTTAATTTTACCAGAGACAACCATTGTAAAAATTATAATTTTTAAAGTGGTTTGTCGTGGAATTTAACATCCCAATACGTTTCAATTTTCCCAACGCACCGAACCATTAATGGTGTTAACGTTACACACTAGTTTGTTGTACACCCTATAAATTTACAGGGTGCACCGTGAACAGTGCAAGCCAAATGTTTTGAACACACCACAAAGAAAAAATTTGAAAAACAATGCATTTTTTAACTTAATTTTCCATTATATTGCACTAAAAAATTAATTTAAGGAGAAACATAGACATTACCCTGACATTTTCTCATCGAGGAGGCATGATTTCCAGGTAAATGAAAAAAAAAATTAACAATCGTTTCAAAAAATTCGAAATGCATGCAGTGAACAATGGACAAAAGGATGGCAAGCAAGGGAAGCACCGATGGTAGGGCACTTCATAGAGGCAAAGGTTACACCAATTCTTGAGAGCTCTACAACACTACAAATGATAAAATTGAATTGTATGACTGGTAAGTTTTTATTATTATTTAACCCAATTCCAATGCACTCGAGTAACCATGCCATTGCAAATTATTTACGAAGCACACAGTAGTTTTATAAATTAAAAACCATACTTTGATGCACCATGTTATTTACGCAATGAGTCATTTTAAAACAAGAATAACATCGGTGCTTCGTGGGAGTATAACACCGAAATGGTGAAATTGAATTTTATGATCGGCATTTTTTAAATTAAACCTTTTTTCTGGTGCCATCGAGCAGTATATGCACCGATGCTCTAGTTTCACCTAGCGCACTATTATTTTTAAATTAAAATCCCAACAACGGTGCACCATTTTGTATATGCATCGGGTCATTCTGAAAATGTCAAAGCCTGGGGCTTCATGGGAGTATAACACTAGAATGGTGAAAATGAATTTTACGACTGGCATTTTTCTAAACGTGCAGTAGCTTGGTGCTATTGAGTAGTATACGCACCAGTGCTCCAAAGTTACTGAGCACATCATTATTTTTTTATTTAAAAAAGATAACCCTCAAATGATGCACCATTGTATATTAAGAATCGGGATGTACAATTCCTATTATTATACTGGTGCTTATCATATGAATAGTGAACTAATTTTTTTAAAATCGAAAACCTTGCCTCAATGTGCCATGTCTTTACACACCAGGGCTTTCATAAAATGGGAAAGCATTGATGCTTTTTGTGAGTATAGCATCGACACGGTGAAAATGAATTTTACGACTGACATTTTTTTTAATTTCACCCTTGTCCTATGTTATCGAATAGTATACCGAATATTATCTAGATTTGTGTATCTGGCCAATTTAGCTATTCGATTTATATTTTAAATTTTGAAAATATAATTTACAATAAAATTTTGTCTTTTAATATAATTTTAATATATGAAAAATATTTAGCACCTTCGAAAACACACAAATTATACCCAATTTCAATTTAGACAATTTCCTCACATTTAAATTTAAATTCATTAAAAAAAAATCGTCAAATAGTTAAAGTACATGATTCAAAATCATTTTCAAATTTGAAGGATGTCATTGCTGGCCTGGCAATAAGATTCCACTGCAAGTTGAATACGATCATGGGAAAATTCAACAACTTTTTCAAATTTCGAGGACATTGTTGTTAGTCTCACAATAATATTCTAGGATTCAAAATTGATTAGTCATTTGCATGTCATACCATTAAATGTTAAGTGCTTTGAAAATTTAGAAAAGAGTGCAATCAAAATTTATGAGGTTTTGAATATTTTATATAAATAGTTTTCAATCAATATTTAGTGCAACGCTGACAAGAAGTTATCATACAAAAGTTTGGTAATAATAAGTGATAAGGCTACATGATAAGGAATTATTTTAACAATGCATACATACAACGTCCACAAGGTATAAATTATGAATTTTTTAACCCATATAAATTATAAATTAAGAATAATCCTTCCACGGTGTGTTATTCTTTGTTACTTAACATAGAGTTCTATTAACTGCACCAGTTCTTATTTTATACAAAGTACACCGCCATTTGTAAATTTAAAACCCTTCCATGTGCACCATGTTGTTTACACACTAGGGCTTTCATAAATAGGGATAACGCCTGTGCTTCATGACAATATAATGTACACATTGGTGTGCATTATAAACGTAGAGGACCATTGTTTTTATTTGTATAAAAATTAACCTTGCAACGATGCACCATTTTCTATTAAACACCAGGGCCTTCAGTTCAGTTATTGACACTAGTACTATAATATAAAATGCACCATTATTTTTAAATTGAAAACCCCACAATGATGCACCATATTTTTTATGCAGCAGGGCATTTGTATACTAGTTTAGCACCAGGGCGTCTTGAGAGTATAACATTGGACTGGGAAAAGTGAATTCTACGACCAATTTTTTTTTTAAATTTAACCCTTTTCCGGTGCTATCGAGTAATATACGCATTGTTGTACCTTATTTACTTAGTGCACCGTTATTTTTTATTTTTATAAAAAATAACTCTTCTACGATGCACAATATGCTATTAAGCACCATTGTGTTAGTGTATTATAGACACACTGTTAAAAAACATCTTCTAAAACATCCACTTGCCCAACTCCTCTAGCGACCTCCGCTACAAACGATTTTTGGGCTATTTTTAGAGGGGCTTCTGCAAAAACCCCTACTAGAGGGTCTTTTCCTTGTAGTGTAAGATTTTAATTGAATATCATGATGCCTAGACAATGGGCTAGGGCTAGATGCAAAGAAACATATTATAGAGAAACGTGGCACATTTCTTCCCAACATCATGCTAAAACTTTGGCAGGTTAATACAAGGAGAATACACTTGTGTTGATATAGGAGGAAATCACACAAGCTCAACAAGAAATCGCTAGTGAGAGATATTTTCTCTCAAACATGGAGATTTTTGGTGAATTTATTGATTGGATTCTAGATGTGGGTCATAGCAGAGGGAGGTTCAATCATTACATGCATGCAATTTACATGTATCAGAAAACAACTAATGAAGAGGTCAAGAATGATATAGAAAATGAAAATCCATGAGACAAGGAAGGAAGAAAATGGGATATATTGTAGCAAACCTAACCATGGAAATATTACTTGCCAATAAATTATCTGGTTGAGCCAAATATTTAGAATATCCAAGATTGTCAAATTTGCCTGAGAAATAGTTAATGGGGAAGAAGTTTGTAGTTGAGCTAGAACTCCCATAATAATTAAGGTAATTGGGATATATACCCAGCTATCTCATTCAAGGTATGTTTCAAAGTACCCGTCTAGAGACTTTTGGGATAAGACTAGAAGCCTTTTCTCTAGCCTTAAGCTGGAAGATTTGACACAAAATCAAACAAAGAAGAAACCTAGGAGGATGGGGAGACATAAAGCCTAGATTGATTTGGATTGGATAATTATATTATTTTTCACCGGCCTTGATGTTTTCAAAGTGGAAAAAGTGGAAGAATTAGCTCACGTGACCATTTTTACTGGCAGGACCCAATTTGGTAAATTGGCGTCTAAAACCTTCTGGTAGCATTTTGAGGCATCAAATGATGTTTTTTGGGGTAAAAATTTTCCGCTTTAGTATGATAATTTTATTCTTATTCTACACATAAATATGTTTCTAATGACATAAAAATCACTACAATCGAAGTCAATATGCAAAATTTATGCCACTCAGAAGGTTACCTTCTTGTTTTGACCACCATAATTTGAGAGGATGCCATTACAGCCCCCATCAATCATGGAAAAGGGGCTAGCCACATGATCATGACGAAGAAGAATCTAGAAGATTCCATAATGTAACTCTAGTTAGGAGTTGAAGTAGTCAAACCTAACCACTAGTAGGCTATAAGGTTGCATTATAACTGGGCCGCTAGGAGGAAAAGGGGTTCCATTCTTTTTGAGTGAATGTTGTTCCATAGACAAGCACAATAGCTAATTTAGATAATGGGAGAGCCCACATAGAGGATTTATGCATTATAGTATCCCATGAGCCATAGGCCTTACTTATTTTTACTCAGAAAAAATTTCTATTTAGAAAAAGAGAGTAGAGTGGCCTCACCTTCCAACTAGGTTTTCTCCCGAAAATGTTTTCCAGGTTATATCTTGCATCAATCGTGGTTTGTGATATTTTATTTCACTATAAAGAGAAATAAACCCTCAATGTGTACATTTCACATTTTTAAGTATATTTTTATCAAATGTATTACGATGAATTTTCCACTGGAATATCTATGGTAATTGACGGACCATTGATCCTTTGATTGTCCATGGTTGGAGAGAAGATGAGGCTCTCAGGAGAGGGAAATGCAATGGTGGATTAAACATATCTAATATCGGATTAAGAAAATTTAGTTATCATGTCCCAAACCCAACTTGTTGTGTAGGGATACATTTTGGGTGTTTTTTGGGTATAGTGCTCAACATTGAGAAATGGAAGGTCATTGAGGGACTAGTGGGCAATGAAGGGGCTTCCTTTGTGATATGCAAGATAGAAAAAAACCACCTATAGAAATGTGCAAGCTCCTAACTCTTTGGGGTTTGAGGGGAACTTGTTGGTTTTATGTGAATGAAGGAGATTGACATTCATCTTTACACCACTAGTAGCCTAAGATATAGAGAGTTACCTTCTGGGTAGGGCATCAAGCACTGAGAAAGGGGAGGTCACCAAGGAAGTACTGGGCAACAAAGGGGTTATTTTTGTGATGTGCATGATAGTTCATTAGATAAATTTTGAGGTTTAAAATGGGCCTCAAAACAAAAATTTACAACCAAAATAAACTTTATAAGAACCAATAGGATTCAAGATGATGTCAACCATGGGGAGTGATTCACCATTTTTGGAGTAAACAAGCAAAAAAAAAACCATTTTTTCAACTCATATTTTCAACTTATCTCCCTACGTTTCAATCAAATTTCGAGTCAAATCACTCTTTGGATGCATAATTTAATTCTTTATCCAATAAGTACCCATGTTGCACACTTCCAATGGACCTTTCTACATGAAAATTGAGAAATACATGAAACATTTTTCATCTATTTCTCATTTTTCATGTAGCAAGGTCCATCGAAAGTATCCAACATAGGTACTCCTTGGATGTAGAATTAAATTTTACATCCAATGAGTTCTCTCACTCAAAATTTGAGTAAAATTGTAGGGAGATAAGTTTAAAATATGAATTGAAAAATTAGTTTTTCCTTTTTTCCCTCTAAAATTTGATGATGTAATCTAATCTTATTTTATTATTTCCACTATTATTTTATAATATTCCTTAGGATGCCCATTTTAGACCTCAAAATTTCTCCAATGGAAAAATTAGCCATAACATTGGGTAGGATCTAGGCTTAGTGGGATTCTAATAAAATTTGTTGAGTTTGTATTGATGGAGAGTGGCCTTCATGACTCTAATGTTAATGTCTAATTGAGAGATTTTCCCTCATGGTTTCATTGTCTAGCTTCAAGGTGGCCAGCTGCAAAGGATAGAGCAGACAATGAATCCTATGGTTGGGTGGGAAGTGGCTCACCCTTAATCAGTTACACGCAATTATTGATCTTGATCATGTAAGTGTCTTTTATTTAAGACCAGAAATGTAATTCATTTCATATAATGAAAAAGGATGTTCATGATTATGCACTTGTAAGTTTTTCCTACCCAATCACCATCTTGACTTATGTGATACATGTTCACAGCATGAATCAGTGAATTTTTTTGTGTGATGATGCATTATTCATATTCCCGCTTGTTGAATTTTATTGTTTTCTTATTGTGTGTTTTTCATGATTATGGGCATACATCGGATTGATAACAATCTTAGTCTTGATTATATTTAATATTTATGGTTGTAATAGCCCTTTTTTCAAGAAAGATATTATGGATGAGAAGACATGGGGATATTAACCCCCTTAGCCACTTAGATAGCCATAATGGATGATTGGTCGTGGAGGACTCTTAATGAGTCACAAACATCGGAGTTACGTCTACTTCAAATAGGAAAGAGAAACCTTGAATCTACTATTTGCAAGTAGATGGTTCTATTGATGATGTGGAATGAATGTAAGAGCAAAATTCTTGAATTTAGAGTGAAGACTTATAGGAAAGTCTCCTCACAAACCATCTAATGAAACATGTTAAAGAGTTCATTAATGAATTGATTGAAATCTATAGAAAGGCTTGATTAGGCCTTGATGGCCTTTAGAATGAATGTAAATGTTAAGAAAACATGTGGGATACAATTGAGTGGTTGAGGAGCTTATATTCATTCTTGTTTTGGGATGAGAAAACTTGGATATCTTCTTGTTTCTATGTCTTAGAAGGAATTAGCTCCTTGTGAAAGTGGGCCTTGATAATTAATTTGATATTGCTTTAAAGGTGGTGGGAATTTAACTCAAGTAGGGACTATTGTTTTAGGAATTCAACTCAAGAGCTACACCTTTACAAGGGTCACATGAGGGTTACAAAGTAATTTGACAAAGCCATAGTTCAAACATTCTTTGTAGAAATGAAACATCTCAAGAATGGTTTAGTTAATGACTTTTAAATTGTACAATAAACCTTAAGAGGTTGGATATAAAAATTACTTGGTATAATCAAGTCAAGTTTATAAAAACTAGCACAACCATATAAATTAAATGGTTGGTAAAGACCAATAAGCATCAAAACACTTAATCTCAGGATACATTGCCAAGACTATATATATATATATATATATATATATATATATATATATATATATATATATATATATAAAACAAGATTCATAACCAAGAAGATTCAACCCACTTTACCATGAAGATTTATTTTTTGTATATACTCCTTATTACAATACCAAACTTATTGTGCATGCCTAAAAAACAATAAATCATGTTCATATGACTTTTTTTAATTAATTAATTTAATTAAATTAAGAAAAATGACATAACTATTTTTGAGATAAATATCAACCATAATTTTGACTTTTACTAAATATGAAAGTCAAATCTCCATCATTCACTAAATACTTATTAATAATTCAATTAAATTTTTAAAAATCTTATTCCAAAATAAACACACAAATCAACATAATATTTAAATAAAAATACATTATAATCATTAAAAAAATATTAAATCATTAAAAAAATTAATAAACATTATTATATAATATATTATTATAATAAAAATATATCTTTTACATAATTTCATAATCTATTTCCTCACATCTTAAATCTTTTTACTATTAATATATATCTTAATTATTATATATTTAAAAAATTATTAAAAAAAATAATATACTTTATTATATAATATAAATATTTTACTGTAATAAAAATATATCTTTTAGATAAATTCATAATCTATTTCCTAATATATTGAGTCCTTTTACCCTTAGTTTATATCTTAAATATTATATGCATTTAAAAATTAGTCAACTTTATTATATACAGCATATTACTATAATAAAAATATATCTGACATAAACTCATAATCTATTTCCTCATGTCTTGAATACTTTTATTATTAGTATATATCTTTGATATTATATATTTAAAAAATAATAATTTTTTATTATATAATATGTAATAAAAATGAACTTTTAGATATATTCATAATCTATTTCTTCACATTTTGAATCCTTTTACTATTATTCAATATCTTTAATATTATATATTTAAAAATATATATATATTACTTTATTCAAAATTAAAGGAATAAAATAAAATTTATTCTATTATTTTAATTTTGATTAACTTTGATATAAAGCTTGATAAATCATTGTACGATTCTAGTTAAGTGAATATCAAACATTAATAAATTTAAATTATTCAACTCTCTTAGACGTAGTACGTGTCATGAACATTTTATTTTTAAAATTATAAATTTGGTATTTTTATTTATTTATTTATTGTGTAATGAACGTTTAATTTTATTTTAGCGTAGTACCTGTCATGAACCTTTTATTTTTAAATTAAAATTTGGTATTTTATTTATTTATTTATTGTATAATTAGCATTTAATTTATTTTTTATGTATTTATTGATCGTTTAAATTAGTCAAATAAATATAATGAACATTTTATTTTAAAAATTGGATAATGAAATATTGGGAATTACAAATAAGAGGTTATGGGTTAAGTTTTAGAGTTATGTTATTTTGATGAATAATATTGAGTTTTATTCAATATTTTTTCAGTGTAAAAATTGTAACTTACCAATTTAGTTAAATACGAGAAATGAAAATTATTGGTGTCATTCAATATTTCTAATAAGTTAAATTATGTTTTTATTAGATTAAATTATCAAAATTGCAACTCATTTACCAATTTAGTTAAGCACGAGAAATGAAAATTATTAGTGTCATTCAATATTTCTAATAGGTTAAATTATATTTTTATTAGATTAAATTGTCAAAATTGCAACTCCCCTTTAGATGTGTTATATATATATATATATATATATATATATATATATTGTAATAATTCTTCCCCAAACACCTTTAAAATATATATATATATATATATATATATATCTTTATCTAATCTAATATTAAAATCAATATTGGAGTCTAAACATTTTATGTTTTTTGCTTTTCTCATAATATTATATAAGTATGGGTGAAATTGCATATTATATAAGTATTGTTTTGTTAAGTATTAATACAATATAGTGTTTTTTTGCTTTGAAAAAAATTATGGGTGAAATTGCAATTTTCCATAATTTAAATTGCATAAATAAATTCACCACTTCTCAAAGAGCATGTTCATAATTTAAAATGCATAAATAAAGAGTATCTTCATGATTTGTTTTCTCAAATGGAGTTCATTGCCAATATGCCTAAGATGTTTCTTTGAGGATTACAATGTTCATTTGGGTCGACTGATAACAAGGGCGGAATTGACAACGATTTTGAAGGAATGTGCAAAAGATAAAATCCTTGGTTTAGATGGCTACGGGGTAGAGTTATTCCTTCATTTCTTAGAGTTGATGATGTCGGACCTTCTAGTGGTTGCAAAAGAGTCTAGGTCTCTTGGTCACATTTTTGGGGCCATCAACGTTACGATTATTGCTTTAATATCTAAGAGAGAGAATCCAAAGACCTTTGCAAACTATAGATCAATTTCTCTGTGCAATTCTATATATATAATGATCTCAAAATTAATCACTTGTAGGCTTAAATCGGCTTTGTCTATCCACATCTCTCCTGAACAGTTTGGTTTCCTAGAAGGTAGGCAGATACATGATGCCATTACCATAGCAAATGAGGTTTTACATTCCATGAAGGTTCGGAAGATGAAGGCATGTTTGCTTAAAGTAGAATTGATCAAATCATACAATTGTGTGGATTGGGAGTTCCCGAGATTGGTTTGCATAAGGTAGGTATTAATCCACATAACATTAGATGGATTATGACATGCATCAATACAAATAATTTTGCAATTATCATCAATGGCTTTTTGACTCAATTATTCAAGGATTTTAGGGGTTTAAGACAAGGATGTGCCCCATCACCTCCTCTTTCTCCTTGTTATAGATTGTATGAGCTATAATATGTGGGATGCGAGAGACATGGGTTTGATTTTAGGTGTACGAGTTACTAGGCACAATGTTATCACTCATTTGATGTTCGTTGATGACTTGTTATTTGGGAGCAAGGTTACTCTTGTAGAATGGATTCAAATTCACAAGATAATTATGTATTTTGGTGAGGCTACAGGTTTATATATGAGAAAAACTAAGTTCATTCTAGTTTCTGGTGACTGGAGGATTCAATTATTAGGGATATCTACAAAGTTTTTGAAATATCCTCTATTCATTTTGATGAAGGGCTTGTTTACCAATGTTTCATATTAAAACCTAATAAGTACAGTATAAAGGACTGGGATTGGTTGACTGATAGATTTGAAAAAAACTGGTCGGTAGGAAACATAGGTGGTTATCTATGGGAGGGTGCATGACGTTATTAAAGTCCGTGCTACAAAACATAACAATTTACTGGATGCATTTGTTTTTGTTTCCGATGAAGATTTTACATATGATAGATTCTATAATGGTCATGTTTTTATGGTTTGGACACAATCTTATGGGGAAGATACACTTGGTTAGATGGAAAGCTCTTACTAGGCCTAGTGAATATGGTGGATGGGGTATATTAGGCTCATTATCTTTTAGTGGGGCTCTCACTATAAAAAAATATTGGAGGGTTATGTCTGATAATTTCATTTGATCACAAATTTTCAGAGAAAAGTATATGAATGAGCAATTATTCTCAATAGGATCAAGAATGGCATCAGGAGGAAGAAAAATGCATCCTACATCTAGTTCAATATGATGAAAAACATACATTGTTTGTTTGGTTACTTGTGCTGGGATATAGGGAATGAAAAGATAGTTGAGATTGGCTTAGATTCTCTTAAGGAATTTACAGGGAACCACTCTTTATCAATTCCTTTTCCTGGCTTTCTGCATGACAAAGGTATTTACCATCTATATTAGATTCATTATTTATGCAATAACAACATCAACTTGCATTACTAGATCAAGGCAGAAGAGTTGGGGTTGCAAAGAAATATTTCTGGTGAATGGGAGGAATACCTTACTGAGTTTTGTGCAATTGTCATTTCCATTACATCTCAAGTTGATAGGATGGTATGGGATGGGTTGATAGAGAAAGGAAAACCGATAGTGAAGGAAATCTACCACAAATTTCCCATGGTAGAGAAAGAATTTGATTACTATTTATAGTTCTAAACAACGTGGAAATGGGAGATTCCATAGAAACTTAAATTTTTTTGTGGGTTGGCACTTCATGACCGAGTGCTCACTTGGAAGAACCTACAACATCAGGGTAGGACCTGGCATCTATCCTATGTGCATGAGGGGTAACGAGGATTTGTACCATCTATTCTTGTCCTGCCCATATGTTGTGGTAGTTTGGAAAGGGGTACTGGATATATTAAACAGCTCTCCTATTCAACAACACCAGAATTTGAAGGCATGTTTGTCACTATTGATTCAATACTCAGCAACAAAACTAATACCTTCCATTCTATATTATCTAATCGATTTAGCGCAGCAGAAATTCTCTTGTATTTGATCAGAAAGTGGCAGTGGTTCGAGATGATGTGATCAAGACAATGACATTTTTCACAGAAATTGTGCCGACAAAGAAGGACATAAACAAAAGGGAGAACAGGTACAAGGATATATGGAAGGAGCTTCCTATAAGGTTTTTTGATAGGGCATATTTGCAGAGGAAATATAGATGTGGATATTTTCTTTTATTAGAATTGGGCAGTTATTACCATTTTTTGTGGGAGGGTGGTTACGACACAAACAACAAGGCATAAATCATTGCTTTATGGGGAGTACTCATAGGTGAAAAATGGTCGGGGTTGGAAAACTTATAGGTCTATGGAGATGCTAAGGGCACATTGACTAGGTCAAGGATTATACTCAATTTAATCCTCCTATATTATCAAACTGGACGCGGCATATCTAGAACCTCGTGACTTATTTTCAACAAATTTATTTTCGACACATTTACAGGGAACATAATGAGGTTGTTGATCTCTTATCAAAGATAGGTATTTCTAAGGACCCCAGAAATTTTTTCTTTGCAACATTTGCATAGGATGCCTTGATCAATGTTGGCAACATAAATTTCTCTTAGGAGGTGATTTTTGCTACTTGATTTTTGTTATATCCTTAGGGTCTTTTTATAGTTTTTGAAGAGGCATAGTGGTGGTGGTGGTGGTGGTGGTGGTGGTGGTGGTCCACCAAGACCAATGCGGCCCATCAGACATCAAGAAAATAATCTAAGTAAGATTCTTCAACCATTTATATTTAATGTAAAAGTGGTGGTGGTGGTGGTGGTGGTGGTCCAATAAGACCAATGCATTCCATCGAACCTCAAGAAAAGAATATAAGTATGATTCTTCAAAATCTTGTTTCTATGATCAAAGAGAAGGGAAATAAGCACTCCAAGATCGCTATAGATGGGTTGGCTTAATAAGTCAAGAAGATTGGAAATTTGGCATATGTTAGGGAATTGAGAGTGGATGTGAGTAAGAGTTGGGCAGTCTAAAAGGAAGTGCTTTTCATCTTCCAACTTCTTAATATCACAAATCTGATAGATTATATCATTCCAGGGAGTTTTGGGAATAGAACACCACCCAGTTTCACTTCGAAGCTCATGAGAATTAGTTCTTACCCTAATGATGTTCATTTTTTTCTTAGTGCTACTCAACACACAGAGATAATTCTGGTTAGCAAGGGTGAGGTTGATCACATCCTTATAGATCTTATAATATTGCAAATCATAAATTATTTGTAATTTTGAAGAATTTAAACCATGATATTATGAATAATTTGCAAAACATTGCATATTTAAAATGGCATAATATCATTTAGTCTTAAATATATTGAACAATCGAAAATGACACACTATCTTAACTAAACACTAGATAAACCAATGAAAGGGAAGCAAATGGTCCCTCAAATCATAAATTATTTGTAATTTTCAACACACGAATGTATAGGAGTTTAAACCATAATATTCTCGAGAATCTGCAACACATTGCATATTTAAAAATGTCATAATATCATTTGCAATCTCTAACGTATTGCACAATTAGAAATAATACAATATCTTAACTGAACACTAGATCAACCATAAAAGAGAAACAAATAGTCACACCACTTGAGTTCAAACCATATCATTATTTATAATTGCTAACAATATTTCTTATCTCATAAATAAATAAAATTCATATACCAATTTGATATATGACTTGACCATAACTTTAAACTTTGATAATAATAATAATAACAATTAGAAATAACATAATAACATTTAAAATATTTATCATATTATATAATTAGAAATAGCATAATCTTTAATTTACCATCTCTAACACATTGGACAATTAAAATGGGAAAACTTTGTTATTATCGATGCCTTTTAATTTAACTTGACCTTTAATATTTAGCTTGAGTAAGAACATTGACCATTATCAACTGGAGCTTAGCAAAGAAGAGGAAAGAAAAACTTTTACATAAAGCTTAAGTAATATTGAGTCAAAATTCTTAAAACATATTTATAATTAAAATTTTAAAATTTAAAATGAGATTTTAAAAAAAATCCAAAATAATTAAATAAAATAAAATTTTATCAAAATAAAAAATAATGAAATAAAATAATATTAAATTTGCTATTATTTAATTTATTTTTAATGTTTTAAATGGATATAAAACATATTTGAATAATTTAAGATTATTTATAATAAAAAAATTAAAATAAGAAAATTATTTACTTAAAATGAATTATTCATTTTTAATCATTTTAAATATTTATAATTTTTAAAAACAAAATATTAATTAGATATATGTTTTGGCATTTATCATATAAATGCATTAATTCCTTATTTGCTTATTGTTTCATTAGTTGGTGAACCACATTAGTTGATTTGAAATGGATCCACAACTAATACATTTATGTGATAAATTTAAAAAGAATATATTTAAATAATTATGCTCACATAAACTTACATTTATATAATAAAATATTCTCTTTCTAAATTTATAAATTTAAATTTGAAATCAAATAGAAAAATATATTACTTTAGTTATTAATTTTTTACATAAAAAAATCTCTTATTTTAAAATAAGAAAATTCCATATACAAATTTGATTTTTGACTTACTTTACTTTATTACATTTTACTTTATATTCACATAAATCAACAAATTATTATTTTTAAATAAAAAGTTTACAATTATTTCTAAAATTTAAAGCAATAAATCAACCAATCCACTCAATTTAAAACCAATATTTATTTAAATCTACACTATATCATAAATAAACACGTTAAAAACAATGGACCATCATGTGCCCAGAGTTCCCTCCACAGTTAACTAGACCCTCTTGCCCCACAGTGAGATATCTGCCCAGAGGTGCTTCCATGGTTAATTACAAACACTGACATGCTTTCTTGCCTCGTTAAATTGAAATTGGCAGCACCCATCCTACCCAATGGTTCTTTGAATATCAAGTCACCTCCTCCCTTAAGAGGACAATTGTTCCTTTTAAATATGCATTTATACACCCCCACAAAGGACTAGGGGTGCACAGCTCTTGATAATCTTGGCTCCACCTCTCTCCTCCATACACAATATTGCTCAAAATCTAAGATGCACCAGTGCACGTTTCTTGGTGAAGAAGACTCAGAGGGATACTACAAAACCAAATATCAAATCTTGGGGATCCGAAATTACAGAGATACATCAGTTTCAATATCGAGCTCCTCAAAAGCAAGAAAAAGGTGTGTATATTTTTTTTTAAATTTCATAAGTCTTGTTTGAAAAATAAGTTTGAAGTGATTCCGAGGGCATATTGAAGCATAGATATTAATATCGAGCTCTAAAATTCCCCACAAAAATAATTCCACACCCATTAAGCCCTCGGAAAGCTCTACTATTGTTTTACAGAAATACAAACCTATGGATAAGTATGCTTTCCCTAAGTGGGTAGTTCACTTATAACAACAGAAAGAAGATATTTGATCTTTTCCTTAACGTGAATAGATAAAGGGAGAGAAACCTACATGTAATCAGTTCGCTTTCCCTCGCCTCCCTTCGTTTCTTTCGTCGCTCTGAATGCAACTTAGCTCGCTCGATTAATACATGCCATGGAAAATAGAAGACAAAAAATAACATAAAGGAAATACGATCTATTCAAATTAAACAAATTAAATCGATTAAACTCATTAATACACATATAACATCATTGACACGTGCATTAGGAAAGGAACAAATGTCTTTATTATGAAGTAGAAGGAAGAGTACAACCAGTTGATCGATTTGTTGTCACTCATCCAGCTTGAGTCCCATCCTCGTCACATCCAGCATCAACAATCCAGCAGCATCACAGTACATGCGCAACACCTTCAAGAATTGATATCTTACCAGCATAACTCTACTTAACACAAATTCTTTCTCTCTTATGCACTACGTTCAGTGCTCTATTTATAAGTAGATGAAGGTAGTTTGAAATAAATGAATCATTGAATGACTTTCATGAAGGAAATTCAAGACTATTAGATGAGGTGAGATCTGGAACAACTTCTAGAAGTCACTAGAAGTCGGGGATATTCCTAGAATCTAATGAACAATTCTCTCCCAGTCGACCAACGTACTCCAAAGTGGGCCTAGATCCTCTACAACATAGCCTTGCATGGGAGTAGATGCTTTGCAAAGTAGTTACAGCTGTGTAGGGGTGTGTTGATGGCTTGATAGGGCACTTCAACTGGCAATGAAACTTTCATGAAGGAAGACCATCAATGTGGTGACTTGTTTAGGGCATGTAGCAACCAATTTAGAGTATGATAGACCCTAATGAATATTGATCTGTGTTTTGGGATGATACCCAAATTGACCTATAACAGCTGCCCCCTAAAGTATGAAGTCAAAAATGATAATGTTGAGTGATTTTCTTTATGACATGATGAGGAGGGACGGAAGTGGACAACGACCTGCATCAATTACAATACATTACATCATGATATATGTTCATCTTGTACATGAATTTCTTAGGGAGGCATATCCCATACTCAGGACATAAACTATCATAACATCATAAAGTCGTCTACAGATATAGACCCATTATAGGATGACCATCTGAATAATGACCATCGTACGGATGATTTGGTATTTCTCCTGAAATCGCAACCCGGATGGATGAAACTAGATCCAGGGTCTTCTATCTTGTTCACTCGATCGCTTAAAGTAAGAGTATAACCATGTGAATATGTGATATGAAGTCGAGCATGGGAAGACATCGTTATATTACCAGCCAACGATGATCCAAAATCTTTTGATTGAGATGTGTTAAATAATTACATGTAAAAATTGTAGCTTAAACGAGAAACTTTAAAGGCATAAACATAAGAAGAGAGAAGCAATTAACATCATGCAAGAAGACACATAATTGATATGACTTTGTCCAGGAGGGACTACATCTCCGGGCCCTGCTCAAATAATGGGGAGGCCCTCTTTCATTAAGTGGCAAAAAATGAAAGTACAAGTATAAAATGAAAAATTACACCCTTATACCTCCATAGTTGAAAGTGCTTGAAAATTGAAGACCTCTGATGAAGAAATGGACAACATTGTTGGATTCGTGGCGTCGAGAGGTGTAGAATCCATATAAAAATTTCCTGAATTTGACAAAGTGAAAATCTGGACCCTTTGGAAAATGGCTCAAATGATGGTTCCGCCCCCCTCTTACACGGTGCTCATGGTTCCATTGTCTCGATTTACGTGCCCTCTCGTAGTTGTTTGCACGCACTTATGAATTGAAGGTTTTTTTATATTAAAATCCAGAAGACTTCCCAAAGTAAGCCGTTGGCCGAACTAATATGATTTGTATTAGGAGGGAGGGGGTCGGGTGGTCAAACCCCGCCCCCTCCTTTTTTAAGTCGGATTGTTTTTAAAATTCCAACGATAAAATTTTAAACACACCCGCCATATTATATTAACTCCAAGTGTAGGTTGGCGGGGGGGTCGGGCCCGCATTAGGCGGCCCGCCCCACATATTCCGCCGGCACCATATGATCTTTATCGTGGTGGGTTGGGGCTGCGGGGTCATGACCATTGACCCCACCCTTATTCAATTGAATGATTCCGTAAAACATGGGTGGGGGGGTTAGGCAGGGTCATGGCTATTGGCCCCTTAATTTTATATTACTGTTATGACATGCGAAGGGGCATGCGTGGTTTAGCCACCCATTAACCCACTTTTTTATATATTTTGTGTTCTAATAACAAAAATGGACCTTTTTGAAAATTCGTTAATTTGACCGAAGGAGTCAAATTAACAACCCCACAATTTCGCCCAGAATCTAACCAGAGCTGGCCGAAATCTGGTGGCTAAAAAACTTCCAATTTGTGTCCTCCTTAGTCTGCCACTTCACCAAGTCAACCCTCAAACTTTGACTGCTTCTAACTCCTCCATACAGACTCATAATTGAGTATCGTGTGAGCCATTGGAATCAGAAAGACGAGATCTTCAACTTGACATTAATTTTTCCACATTCCAGAAACTTTGATTTTTTAGCCTTTGTACTTAAGCCACTCGTACTCGGACCTGTTCGATCCACCTAGATCAAATGATGTGAGCCGTTAACAGACACGAGAGAAACCAATGTTGATTATAATGGCTCTCAAGGTACTGCAATACATTTCGCATGGTGTGAATATACGATTTGATGTCGAACACCATATAAAGTCTTTCAATCGAAGGCCTGAGATGTCAACCTGTCGTCGAAAGCGAGAAACCTGTCCTTGATGTAAGAAAGCTCCAAGGTACTAAAAGGTTGTTTCTAATTCAACTTCCTGGACGATGAGCTGATTTCGACATGAAGTGACTCGTCTCAGGAGGGAATTGATGCTTCCCTCATCAACAACACGAAACAGGAGTAATTATTTTGGAGACAGAATGTGACTGAAGAAGCAATGTCAGGGATGGCAGTCATGAAATGAAGGTTTATGATTATTGCAAAGGATTAGGTATGATAGACCATCAAGAATATTATCCAACCCAAAAACTACGGAGATGAAGAGAATAAGTGTCATGTTCAAGAGTGACTTGCTACCATAAAGTGTTTTGTCCCTTTCCAACTTTCCCCAGTCATTGCTGACTAATAACTCTTTATTTTTTAACAAGCTTGAGGAGGATAGCATATGCTTGATGTATAATTCCACCCTTTGGGTGAATCCATCGTTATTTGATGCTTTAACGAGTCTAGCGAAGGTGAGACTCAATCTTGTCATGATGGAAAAGTTCGTTGCTATTTGATGCTTTAACGAGTCTAACGACAATGAGAACTCGGTCCTTTTTCATATTTAGAGAGTTTGAAAAAAGGACTAAAAGAAAACTCTACAAGCTCTTTTTCGTATAATAGCCCTCAAATCTGAAAAAGCGTAAAATAATATCTGAGAGAACCTCCTATTCATGTTCGAGTAGGGTTTTCCTTTTTCGTAATCATAATCTATATCAGTCTGGAAAAGGGTTAAACTTATACTAAGTAGATGCCATTTCAATTCCTTTAACGAGATCGAAAGGACAAGCGCTCAGAAATCTTTTCATATTTTGAGAGTCTGAAAAGAGCTGAAACAGAACTCTAGGGGGTTCCTTTTTCGCATTTAACAAAGCTCGAAGAAGAGATAAAAGTGTGTTTTGAATTATTTTTTCATGTTTAACAAAGCTCGATAAAAGAGGATAAAAGTATGCTTTGAATTCCTTTTTCATGTTTAACAAAGCTCGAAAAAGATATAAAATTGTGCTTTGTGCTCAATATCGCATTTCACGATCATGCACGACTAACTCACTATAATCAGCTGCAAACCTACCCAAAGAAACATCAAATGGATTAACAATACCTATTTAAAATAGTAAAAATGGGTAAAAACCATTGTCGATTCATTAAATATGCATCGATTAATAAAAAAATACTATTAAATTAAGAAATTACCAAGTCATTTTTACCATTTCACCTTTACCATTTGGATTTTAGTGCTATGAGCCTGTTTTACCCTCGAACTTCAGTAGCTAATTGCGACAGATTATGTGGATCATTTCTCATGTCGTCCAGACTAGGTAGAATATCTTGCGCTCCTCTTTCTATTGAATGCATACTTTTTCAGTTTCATGCACATTTTTTTGGTTTTTTGGGCCCCTAGGGTAAATATACAACTCCCTAGGGCCAGCGCACCCTTGAATGTCGAAAATTTTGTTGCAGAGAGGCTGGTAAGAGGCCTAGTTCCTTTACAACGCTATGTCTCTCACTCAGGGGTGTGTTGGGCGCAATTCAGAAAGTTGTATCTTTGTTTCTGCCCAAAATTTTCCCAATTGTTTTCATGAAATGGATCCTAACTTAGCCTATGGTTTTATTTCAGAATTTCATCGAATCAGAATGTCGATTGCATCGCTAGAAAGAGAACATGAAGAACGGGATATGGTTTCCCTAAATGATCCCGGAACTGTGAGAGCCCTCAGAGATTATGGGTTGCTCAAGTACTTCCGATTGTCAAGAATGAGGCAACACATGGAACTATTGCAGTTGTTGATCCATTCATGGGACACGGAAATAAAGTCATTTCACATTGGGGACAAATTTCTCCCAATATTGGTCTATGACATTTACTTTCTCACAGGTTTTTCAAGATGTGCTGCCCCCATTTCCCTTGCGGGCTCTGCGCATGGAGGTGAAACATTGAAGGACTACATCTGATAGTTTTGTTGACCAAGAACTGGGCCTAATAAATATGGAAAGATAAATATCAAATATGTGTGTGATATTCCTTTATGCGCTCTCCTATTCACTATCGCAAAGCTAGCTAGTAGCATGACACTACATGTCGCGAATCAAACATACATGCAATATGTGTTTGGGTGTCTCGAGCCAACAGTGTTCCATTGGGCTGAAGTAGTACTCCTTCAAATGAAACAACAGATGACCAAGGTAAAAAGTGGTAAGACCAAAATTTTTAGTTATGGGTAAATTTTGATCACTTTTTTTTTGGAGCGAGTTCCATTGATGCAGACACAACATGTGACACTGGAATTAGCTGGTCTAAGAGATCCACGGATGCAGTGGTGGGTCGAGTTGATGGCTAGACATGTTGGTCAGTCATCAATCTCATTTTACACTAGATTCTTCAGTTGGCTACGAAGACAAAATATCTTCATCGAGGAGCATCCATATGCAGGGGTGGATTTCCGTGGAGATCCAGATTTGATTTTACTAGCCAATGCTCAATGGGGTGCTATAGGTAAAATGTTGACTATGTTTTTTATTTTTTTGGGTTTTTTACATATTTTTGTGTTTTGTTTATGTTTCCAAGACTAAAATAAATATGTTTTGTGTATGCAAATGTGGGTACCGTTCGACCAATGGTTCGTGCACAACAAGCGGGAGAACCAGCAGAGAGGACTGTTAGAAAAGCAGTCCTACAGGATTTGGATTTAGCTGAGACTCTTGCTGAATTGCAGCAGCATGTTGAGGGATTTACTCTTGGGATTCTGGATGTCTGGATCGAAGAGTTACCTATGAGTCTACAGCACCATACCATTGGTGTGCCTGACCGTTGGATGAGGTTGTTGCACATGATAGTCCAAGCAGTGACCTGCTATAATGCGAATTACTAGGTTTACTTAGATTATGTTATGTCTGTATACATTTTGAGGTCATATGACCAGCATGTCTTGGATGCAATTTTGTAAAAAACTCGATATAAATCTACTTTACTTTCAGTGTTTTACTATTATTATGTGTAATCCTATTCAATTGTATGATGTGAATTGAAAATTTATCTTTACATATGCTACAAATGTCTATTTAACACATAATTCGCCAATGAATCAACCAGAATGTTAAAGTTTCTAGAAATATGTTGATATTGAATGTAATCAAATTGTCTTTCCAAAATACGAACTCAAAGGAACATGCGATGAATCACTGGATTTCGGACAGTATAGATGCCAGTAAGCTATAGTACGACAAGGTGTGAGTCCAGCCTAATGATGATGCGTCGAATGCCATTTAATGGCATCAGAGAGTAGTTCAATCAACCTGATATACTCAATGATATTATTGGTCGATCGACCGATACAAATCCCTGTGAATCTCACTAACTCGCCACTTGGAGCAAAGATTTCCCATGCTGCAGAGGATAATTATGAGTACCACGACTAGCACCATCGGCATATCCAACAAATGGTTCCAAAGATTATGACACCTGAAAAAAAATCAAAGTGGATTACTAACCACATGAAAAACTCTAAAAGGCACAATGTTACACACACACAATCCAAGCATATAATAGAGTGTTTACTACACAAAATAAAGCATAGTAAATTTTAAGATACAAACCATTTTGAGGTTGTGACAATGGAATCCCATCATAATCTACCAACTCGTAGGCACCCTTAGCAAAAATTTGCTTGACAATGTAGGGATCGTGCCATAATGGTTCAAATTTCCTTGTTCCTATATTATCAGCTTCTTGATCATAAAGAAATACTAGGTCTCCTTCCGAGAAGGTGTGAGGCTTGAGATCGCGGTCATATTGCGCCTTAATTCGTATCTTATGCTTTTTTTTTGCCAATGCGGCTTCACGACGTGTTTCATCTACATGGATGAGATCTAAAAGACATGCCTCTTGTTCAGAAGTGTCAGGTAGTAGGTCAATCGCGAGTTTCAACGATGGTATTTCACATTCTATCGGTAAGATAGCTTCCAGAACATAAACCAGCTAAAAGGGAGTGAATTTGGTCACATTTCTCATCGAGGTTTGATATACCCACAAATTTTAGTACAAGATCAAATGCTAGTTTCATTTATGAACACCAATCATGCGTTGAAGCATACGCTTAATAATCTTGTTGATAGCTTCAAATTTTCCATTAGCTTGTGGATAATAGGAGGTAGAACTAGCATGTGACAGTCTTAACTTGGCAATCAACTCATCCATCATGTGATTGTGAAAATATTTCCCATGATCTATGACTATGGCTTGCGGTACACCAAAACATGAAATCACATGGTTAAAAAAGAACAATGTATTTGTGTATCTCGTGTTGTTGAATGTAGGCATCGCCTCTGCCCACTCGGTAAAATAGTCAAAGGAAAAAATAATATACCCATGCCCCCGGATCGAGCGGGGGTTACATGTCATGAATTCAATGCCCCATTTTGCAAATGGTCCAACGGCGACGAAAAGATGCATTGGTTTTGGCGGCAGGCGGGTTTTACGATAAAATATCTGGCAAGCATTACAACTTCTAACAGCAATAATGCAGTCATGAAATATGTTAGGCTAGAATTAAACAACGCAGAGAATCTTCTACGTGGTAGTGTAGCCAAAAAAATTTCCACCGCATGCACTGTAATGGAAATCATTTAGAACTTTTTCGACACCCTCATGCATGAGACACCTATGTAAAATCATACACCACGACGATAAAGTGTATCATCGACGATCAGATAATATTTGGCTTGGTATCGAATAAGTCGTTGTTGCGAGCGAGAGGTATTAGGCCAAAAAGTATGGGTCTAGAGATAGATGATGAAATCTCCATACCACGGGTCAGATGACTCGATCATAAACAAAGACTCGTCCAAAATTGATGGTTCCATAGAAGGATCGATACTACTTGAAGGAAGGTCACAAATAAGCTCAGAAAACACCAAAGACTTTTTTGACTTGGGGTTTGATGAATTCCAAATCAAATTCTTGCAAAATGACGATCCATTTTAAATATTTCCCCCCAGCAATTGGTGTGACAGAATGTATGTCATAGGGTTGCAATTCGAAATGAAAATGGTCTTTCAGAATAGGATATAATGGTAAAATATATGTACAACTTGGACGGCTACCAAATCAAGCTTCTTAGTGTATGTGTACTTAAATTTTGTATCATTGATATTACGACTCAAATAATATATCAGATGTTCAATCTTGTCTTCTTCTTGGACTAAAACCATAGTGATAGTTTTATATGCAGCGATGAGATACAGGAAATTGTCACTCTGATAATTGGGAGGATAGATTAATGATGCTCGGATCAGGGAATCTTTAAGAACACCAAAGGAAGCTTGTGCAACCTCATCCCAATATAAGAGTACCCCCTTTTTCAAGATTCGAGTAAATCCTTTAGCCATTTCGGCATAGTGAGGAATGAACCTCCTTATAAATTTAGAATTCCCATGGAGTCTTTGTAACTGAAGCTGATTGGAAGGAGCAGGAAAATCAAGAATAGCCTAGACCTTCAATTGATCAAGCTGAATTCCATCTTTCTACACGATGAATCCAAGAAAATGACCAGAACCAACACCAAACACACATTTTTGCGGATTGAGGCATATTTTATAGTGATAGCATCATAAAAATATCGCTCTCATATGTAGCGGGTGGTTAGCCCGTTTCCGTGAATGTGTAGGTAAGTCATCCGAATACGATTGAACTATGTGCTTGATTTCATGAAAAGAATAATTCATTTCCCTCTGAAATGTGGCCCCAATGTTCTTTAATCCAAAAGGGAGTTTACGATAGGCGAATGTGCCCCAGGGACAGATAAAAGTCATTTTATATTGGTCCTCTGGGCGAACATTAATCTAATTGTAATCGGAGAATCCATCCATGAAAGAAAATATTTCACATCTGGCACATTCATCAATAATTTGGTCGATAAAGGGAGTTGGACAATTTTCTTTCAAACAAGCATGATTAACATCCCGATAGTCGACACACACTCTAATTTTCCCCTGCTTTTTCATGACAGGAACAATGTTAGATACCCAATCGGTAAGCGGAACAGGTTAAATGAATCCAGCACGCAAAAAAATTTCAACCTCTGCCTTAATAGCAAAAAATTTATTTGGGTGATCATGATGAAGGCGCTATCGCACCGGCTTAACATGAGGATACATTTTAATCTCATGTTCAACAATGTTGGAGTCGATGCTTGCCATATCCTCATATGACCAAGCAAATACTTTTTGAAATTCACGAAAAAAAGCGCGGTAAGTGTCAAGTTTAGATGGAGAACACGACGCACCGACATGAATGTTTTCTACAATACCGGGTTTGGTCGAAATATTGATAGAAATCGTTTATTCGATATTTTATGGGATTCTCTCGGAATCGACGACGTAAATAGGAATAGAATTCATCAAGAACTCAATGATAGTAGGGTGATATAATTAAGATGGATTATCTTTGCTGTAATATGGAAAATGGGATCATTGATGTGATGATTCCCCTGGTTCTTCTTCTGGCATCATGGATTCCATAATTCTCTCATCAGTCGAGAATACGCTAGAAAATGGATTAGAATAAGTACCAAAATTCAAAGAACGATCAACCCAAATAATCGACGAAAATGGATTTGGATTCGCTGCATAAGCCAAGGAAATTGATTGCTATGCTAGCTCAATTGGACTTATCAGCATGATTTTGCCCGACCTAACTACTTTAGAATCATCAGGTATCTTCCTTAATTCGGATGAAGTGGAAGCTATCATGTAGCAAGTCTCTATGTGTGTGATCTCCGCCGTGGTCGTAGGAGACCGTAACGAAAAGGTGCCCATTAGGGAAGGATTCTTAAAGAGTCCTACACCAATGTTCTAAAGAGAAGGTGGGGCTCCGTGAACTAATGAAATGCTTCCAATTTCCTGGGAACCAGAGGCGAAGAACGAGAGTTGATCAATGCTTGTGATACTTTATTTATGGGGGAATATTATCATATGAAAATAGGTAGATACTACCGCAGCCATAGTGTAAACCCATGGTCTTCCAAGTAATATGTTGTAGTCGAGGGGTCCGTCAATGACCTCAAATTCAATACTAACTTATTTTCCCCCTAGTTCTACTTGCAAGTTATTAAGAATTTCACAAGGCTTATATGTACGACCGTCAAAAGTTTTCAACGTCATAGGGGATTATGACAAAGTCGGCGAGCCAAGTGACTTCCAGAAACTCATGGAAATGATACAAGTAGATGCGCCTTCATCAATGAAAGTGCAATGAATGAGGCGATTTAGGACATGTACTTGAATCAAGAATGCTAACTCTGCTGGTAATTTTGGCACGTAGCCCAGGTGATTAAATACTACAAGATTTGAATTTGATTTCTTATTGTCTTTCCCCTTCTTCCTATTTCATGGTTTCTTATCACTTTTGCCTTTGTTAGATGACATGGAATGGATTGTGGAAGAAGATGCAGGATCAGATGCAGTAGGGTTTTGATTTGAAACAGCAAGTGTAGGACCAGATTGTCGACTTGCTGCTGGAGCGCTAGTAGAACCAATCACACCATTGTCAGCATGAATGCCCTGACTAGATGGAACATGAGGAACAATAAAATTTGGTCGCGGCGTGTTTGGAATATTTTCGTAGAGCGTGCCAGACTGAGTGTAAATCATATCCAGATACTAGACATGAGTAATGAATTTCTCTTCATTGACAACACCACCTTTGGCCACATCCTTGGTGATATATGGAAACAAGGATTTAACAAACCACTCTGCTAAAATTTTATCAAGAACATTTTTTTTAACCATTCGACGACGAGGATGCCACTCATGTATATGATCAGATATATGAGTATTTGTGGTCTATTTAAAGCTGGTCAAAAGTTCAATTTTAGTTTCATATCTGATGGGTAACTGAAAGTGGGTTAAAAAGGTAATGGCTAAAGCTGTAAAGTTATCAAATAAAGCTCGTGGTATTTCAATGTACCAATTCACAATCGGACCAATAAGTTTTCACTGAAAAGATGCAATCTAACAGTCATCATTTAATGAGTTTGATGAACACCATAAATTATAAGTCATGACATGCATAGAGGGGTCTTCTCCATAATTTCCATTGAATTTGGGAATGTCCGAGGGTAATTTATGTGGAATCATTGGCCACCAAGGTAAATAATGAATTGGATCATTGGTGAGCTGATTTAAATCCGGTAACTCTAATGTTGCAACAAAAGGAAACTGTCGATTAAGTTCAACTTGAGCGTAACCAAGATAATATGGGATCGCCTGAGTAGTAGGCCTTTGCATACTAACAAATGGATTCTGTTGTTTGTAACCCAGATAGGGGTAGGCTTGCTTACCAGGTCCTGGATAAGCCTGATACTGTGGGAATGGTTGTTGTGGTTTCCATGGTATCTGATAAAATGGTTGCCCGCCAGGATAATTCGGACCCGGTTGTGAATATACAAGGCCATCAAAAGCTTGTGATGAAGGTAAACTAGCCTACGTTTGTGAAATTCCTTATACATATGGTTGTTGAATAACAGCCTGGGAAGACTAAGTCTGTAGACCCGAAACTTGAGGGTTAGGGGTGGAAGGACCCGCTTGTGCAGACATAGCAACAACTATAGAAGAAATGACAGGTGTAGTAGGCACAGATGTGACAGGTTGAACTAGTTGATATTGATACACAACCGTTTGTGCTTGAACAGGAAAAGTAGGTTGCCATTCGAAAACAGACATTCCAACATATGATGGACCTCAATACGATGGATTACTGCCATATGGACCAAACATCTGTGGCCCCCCAGCATATGGAGTATAGGGATATTGCACATACGGACTTTCATATGAAGGGTATCCAACATATACTAGATAAGATGGACTGTAATTAGATGAACTAGCCTAATATTAAGGGTCAGGTTGTTCAGTACTCATGATAGATGAACCAAATATAATTCCAGGCGATGACATGGGTGAAGTCCATGGACTAGAGGAGACACTAGAGTAGGTTCCATTTAAATATTTGTAACCTTGTGGGACAGACGGACCACCATAAAGATGTTCCTCAGGATTCGTCAAAAACATTGAGGACGAAGCGACAATAGATGATGTTGCAGTCGTAATAGCTGGTATAGTCTGGGATGCTATCTCTATCATGGTTAAATAACCCAGAAAATACTCTAATGAATCTATGGGAACTTGAGAGTCAAAAGGATCAACGGAAGCAGAGTTGGTCAAAAGAGGAAAAGACTGATATAAATGAAGCTTCGACCCAAAATGACTGGGGGTCAAAGGGTTTGTCTCTTTCTGAGGTTCTTCCTCTATCGAAATCAAACTAGGTGGAAGCATTTCACCGTCAGGCCCAAGATAAATTTTAGGCAGTTAAGAGGAAGACTCAACAGTTACGGTTGGCTGAGGATCAAACGATTGCACTGGAACAACTTCTTGTTGTTTGACTTCGGGACTAACTGCTGGATCAACTTCCAATTGAATAAGCTCAAGTTCAAGATTCACCATTTCACTGGATTTAATTTTAGTGTCCTCAAGTAACTCTGATATTTCCATCTCGACAGTAGCAGATAAATCGGGATCAGTCGAAACGACTCGAGACTCAGTACTCAAAATATCATATGTCTCTGGTATATCAGATGATGTTATAGCACCAAGAGTTCCATAGGTAACAGACTCGGTAGGGTGAGCGCGCCTTCGTCTACTAGGAGTAGCTTCTGGAGGTAACTGAGGTTTATTCGTTGTCCTATGCAAATGATGGGGAAGGGGTTGATCTTCTTCCACGATTGTTGATTGATTTTATACAAAAAAAAAAAAACAAAAATAGGGTGATATTAGGCATAAGGTTTACCAAGTAACTGTGAATTGCAATATACTGCCTCAGTAAACCAAGGACTTATTATACGTGTATTCAATCTCCCTAAATGTTGTGTTTGGTGTATCACAGGTACAAGGCGGCCGACTTAGTTACCTATGGATGGTAAGCAACCTAAATTTTTCCTCCCAAATATACGAGAAGGTACGTAGAGTCCCAATCCATATTAGCATTGTCTAATGTGAAACCGCACAGTGAGAGCATCCCCTTATACTTTTCATACTTCAACACTGCTCGATATACCCGAAAGTACATGGAATAGCCCAGATATACTTACGTACGTGGAATGAGGTATCACACTCAAAATGTATCACAGGTAATTAAAGACAGCTGCTATGTTTAACGATGCTAAAACATGTCTCTAGGCTAGACCTCTAAATGTTATCGTTAATGTTACAATGATTCCTTAGATAAATGCAGATAAATTTTATGTTGATCTTGATTATCAATTTTCCTTTCAAGTTCACTTCGAGATGTATTAAACATTCCTAGAATGCAATTATAATGAGAAGCATTTGTTTCTAATTGATTTTCGACAATGAAAAACTAGCTAGTAGGGATAGAGTAATCAGATAATTTGCAATCATCAATGAGCACATCTAAATGCAACTTTTCCATAAAATATTCCTCAAGTGGCACTCACAATCCATAAATTCAAGTGCATGTTTTTCTTTTCAGTTTCCTTTAAGCTTATATGAACAAAAAAGAAACTAATGCACAAACAATCAGTCAAAACTTTCAAGAGAAATGAAGACTGAAACTAAAATTCCTCTTTTTGAAAACAATGAATTGATTAAATGTAAAATTTAGCTTTGGAACTATTCACAATGATAATGAAAACACAAAGAAACATTGATCAAACAAATCCAAAGTGAGCAAGAAGAGTAAAGGAAAACTGATCTCTGGAGGTATTCAGTCACTCAAAACTTCAGCAAGCAAACATTGACATGAATTGGAAAAAGACAAAACAGATAGATTTTGGTTGGTCACAGGGGAAATGCACCCCTGAGTGGGATACAGTTTTTTTCAGAGCACTGTCCCTAAGCCAACAGTGCTATGCAGAGCACCGTGTCAATACCAACAGTGTGTTGGTGCTAGAGGACTCTCTAAAAAAGCAAGCAATCACACTAGTTTTGCTAAGGCACATTCAAATGACTGAAATCAAGCAGGTAAAGTCTACTACATGTTGATGGACAAGGAAAAAACCACCAGGGACAATCCATCGATCCCCAGTATGGTCATCAATTTTTTTTACGGAAATACAAACCTACAGATAAGTATGCTTTCCCTAAGTGGGTGGTTCACTTAGAACAACAAAAAGAAAGATATTTGATCTTTTCCTTAACGTGAATAGATAAAGGGAGAGAAATACTTGTAATATGTTCGCTTTCCCTCACCTCCCTTCGTCGCTTTCGTCGCTCTCAATCCAACTTAACTCGCTCGATTTATACCTGTCATGGAAAACAGAAGACAAAAAACAACATAAATGCAATACGATCTATTCAAATTAAACAAATTGAATTGATTAAACTCATTAATACACACATAACATCATTGACACGTGCATTACGAAAGGAAAAAATGTCTTTATTATGAATTATAAGGAAGAGTACAACCAGTTGATCGATTCGTTGTCACTCATCGAGCTTGAGTCCCATCCTCATCACATCCAACATCAACAATCCAGCAACATCACAGTACATGCACAACACCTTCAAGAGTTGATATCTTACCAGCATAACTCTACTTAACACAAATTCTTGCTCTCTTGTGCACTATGTTCAATGCTCTATTTATAAGTAGATGAAGGTAGTTTGAAATAAATGAATCATTTAATGGCTTTCCTAAAAAATGGATGAAGAGGTTTCCTTGTTTATGGGAATAGGAGGATAAGAGGTTTAATGACTTCATGGGCTCCAAATTCGAGGCTATCAGATGAGGTGAGAGCTGGAACAACTTCTAGAAGTCACTAGAAGTCGGGGATATTCTCGGAATCTAATGAAAAATTCGCTCCCAGTCAACCAACGCACTCCAAAGTGGGCCTAGATCCTCTATAATGCAGCCTTGCATGGGAGTAGATGCTCTGCAAAGCAGTTATAGCTGTCTATGGGTGCGTTGATGGCTTGATAGGGCACTTCAACTGGAATCTAAGTAGTGAAACTTTCATGAAGGAAGACCATCATTAATGTGGTGACTTGTTTAGGGAATGTAGTAACCAATTTAGAGTATGATATACCCTAATGAATAATGATCTGTGTTTTGGGATGATGCCCAAATCGACCTATAACAACTATGACACATGAAGAGGAAGAATTGAAACATGATATATCAAAATTACGAGACCAAGTGCAACAAATTTCTCTCTTGCAAAGAGTAACAAAATATGAAATGGAAGTTAAGATGGATGGTTTGAAGAATTACATGGATGGTTTGAAGAAAGGCATGGAAGCTAAGATGGATGGTTTTAAGAATGGCATGGAAGCTAAGATGGATGGCATGGAAGCTAAGATCGGTGGTATAGAAGAAAAACTAAAAGGAAATATGGAAGACAAGAAGAATGGTATAAAAGAAGACATGGAAGGTTTGAAAAATCTGCCACAAGAAATTATTCCTAATGGCGAAATGATAGTAGATGAAACTCATGATGAGAACAAAAGAAATTTTAATCATGATTCCATAGACTCTAATGTTGGATATAAGACCCACCATATTCCAGAGATCGATATGAGGAAGTTTTATGGCGAGGATCTGGTAACATGGATACTACAGATGGAGCAATATTTTGATCTCCATAATGTACAAAACACACAAAAGGTACACATTGCAACTTTACATTTAGAACCGAGTCTATTCTTGCTCCAATTTATATTGATGATTTTATGAATATGTGACTATATATTTGATTTTTTTTAGTGGTAACACTAGCACTATGTTGATGTGAATTTTTATGCTGAATATGAGGTTGTTGCCCATGGCGACCTAGGGTTTGCAGCCGACCCAGGGCCAGGGGTCATCCGTGGCTCATCCACCCTAATCCCGCTACAACACTCCTCGCATCATCGCTTCGAAATGGTTGTCCAACATGGAGGCTCTCGATGGGGGAACAAAGGCTCCCCCACCCTCCTCATTCATCTACAAATAATGAGACAACGGGATCTGACACCGCTACTCAGAATGGTCCAGATGTGCAGGCCAACCCCACAGGGACTCCCAATCCCCTAAAAAACTCGCAAAAAAACAAAACAAATCATAAGAAATCATCCTCGTCAACATGCATTCCCAAAGTAGTGGAAATACCCAATATCTACCTTCCATCATAGTGAATCAATGGCAGAATCCAATACGTGAAGGACCACGTGCCCATCGGTGAGTTCATTGGCTTCTGGCCCATCGAGCAAGCCCTTCTGGGCTGGATCGCTTCACCGTGGAATCCAAAAGGGAAAATATCTCTCCAAATAGGCCCGAAAGGTTTTTTCAACATCATCTTCACATGCCTATAGGACAAGAATCGAATCATGGACAGGGGACCCTACTTCTTCAACTCAGCAGGACTTTTCCTCAGAAACTGGGTGGAGAGATTCAATCGTGACAAAGAGGACTTCAATTTGGCACCGATATAGATCAGACTGTACTCCCTCCCTCAAGACTATTGGGATGATCTATCTCTCAAAGACATTGGCAACCATCTGGGAGAGTTTATCAAAATAGCAAAAGAAACCAAGATCAAGCGATATACTACCTATGCAAGGATATGTTTTTACATGCACATAGCCAATACCCTCCCTGACTCAGTAAGTCTTCTCCACGGTGGCTTTTAATGGGTTCAATCAATTGACTATGAACATGTTCCTTTTCGATGTTGAAATTTCATGATCATGGGAATCTCTTTAGATATTTCCCCCTCAATCATAGCTAGAAGCCCAACTCGGGCTCAGACAACCAAGATTCGGATGGTTTCACAAATATCACTAGCCGCAGACAGCATGCAACAAAACCTACATCTGCCCCCAAGGCCTCACAACCTTCCACCAGTAACAGAGATGACATTTTAGCCAGTGAACCCTCCCAGAAAGCCCCTACCTCTTCCCCTCCCGAGCCTCCCTTGAATCAAACCAATCCCCCTCTAGATGCTAGCAATCCCTAGTCATCTACAAGCCACCCATCTACTAGCTGTCCTCCTGAACCAAACCAGGCTCAAACCTCGCATGAAAATTTGGCCAACAAAGGGAAAAAAAGAAGAGCTGGAACAACCCTCTGCCATGGATGAAGAGCCGGAGAGCATCAACTTTGGCGATCTTGACATCCTAGACCTGGAAGCAACATGAAAAAGTAGAGAATTTCACATGATTCCCACTCATCAGATCCAATTTCTAGAGGAATTTCTCTCCAGAGGTCAAAAACAGCCAACTCTTGGCATCCAAGGAGTTACCTTGCTTTATACAAAAAAAATCATGAAATAATCCAGAAAAAGAAGGATGTGCACTAATTTGCAACGCCTCATCATGCTTGGAGGCTAGCTTGTTGAATCGGGAAGATATCCTAAGCTAACCATGTTCTACACTACCATTCCTCATAGTTCTCATTGAAATTCATCTCATGGAATATTAGAGGGATAAGCATCCCCTCCAAGCACCATCAGATCAAGAAAATAATTGCCCAAGAAAATCCCACCATTTTCTTTATGCAAGAAACCAAATGTTCTAGCACCACCTTGAACACTATTTTCTCAAGATTATGCAATGGTTGCCTCGCTACAGTTGTAGACACACTTGGTGCCTTAGGAGTCCTAACTATTGCTTGGAACCCTCTCCAAATCACTCTAACCAACCTTCATGCCTCTCACAATTTCTTTCAGGCCTCATTCCATCTCCTAGGCACCAACATTCACAACCATCTCACTAATGTATATTCCCCCCAACTAATAGCTCAAGAAATCGATCTCCTTGGCTCCATTGAGAAAATGAACTCTCATCGAACCCACCCACTATGGGTTTTGGGTGGAGCTTTCAACATGGTCACTAACTTGGAGGAAAAAAAAGGAGGATGCTCCAGGCTTGAAGCAGATAGCCACAAATTTAAGGATTTCATTCAGATCAACCAACTCATCGATCTCCAAACTTCCAATGGAATTCAAACTTTGAACAATCATCAAGGAGGATCTCACCAAATAGCCTTGCGCCTTGACAGATTCCTCATATCAGAAAACTCTATCCATCTGGGTGGTGATTTAGCCTCCACCATTCTCCCTACTTCAGGGTCTGATCATTGGCCTATCCAACTGCAATGGTCCCACCTAGGCACAACAAGCAACAAGCTCTTCTGCTTTAAACAATTTTGGTTAACACATCCTGAATTCAAGGATTTGGTTACCAATTGGTGGCGTGACACTACCCTGCAGATGGGCTTCAAAAATTTTCAATTCCATGTTGAGATTGCAACAAGATGAAGAGCTTAGTGGAAAGAAGTCGCCTTCACTAAGTGGGCCCGCAGGCTATTTTTGGCGCAAAGTCTATTTTTAGACTATGTCTATTTTTAGACATATGGATCATGTTCTATGAGTTGCAGGATGCTATTTGTGGATGATTGGTCAAGTCGGAAAATAGATGGACTTCTATTTTTTGACATATTGGGCGGAATCTATTTTTAGATTGCCAGTCTAAAAATAGATATGTCGAATATTATTAGCTCTTAATAATATTTGGACTATAAACATTATCTTATTCTCTTGGAGCACTTCAGTTAAGTGCACAGATGTGGCACAGGAGCTGACAGAAGGAATTACGCTATTCCTGAGGATTAAGTGGAGCTATTGCATGGATACTTCAGTTAGAACTCATGTGACAGAGTTTGGTGGAGTTGATTGAGGAAGTTAGTGGAGTTGTATTCAGTTTAACTATTCTAAACATAGTTGAGATATTTGTATCTAGTTTAACTGATTGATACAATTAGTGAGAGTGGTGTGAATTAATTATTAATTAATTCACTAATTATAAACTCATTAATCAACTAAAGAATACATCAGTTAACTTCAGTGCATGGACAGTTTCAGTGGATACCAGTGCAGAGATAGGTGAAAGAGCAAGTTAACTATCAGTTGTGACTATACTGTTGCAGATTTGCAACTACCAATGATTGGAGGAGCCCATGAGGATTGCGCAGTACAAGACAGGTGGTTTATGTTAGTTAATGAGCCATCCCACAGCATTGATTACGCAATAGAGGTTGGCTATCAAGTGGCAAGGGTTGGAGCATGTGTTTTGCTAGATCTAGCTTGATTAGTGTGTAGCAATTGGAGGTAGTGCTAAGAGCTTATGAGGAGCTTTGTAAAATGATTGTTACATGATCTCTATGACATATAGAATACAGATAGTTGGGGTTTTTCAACTTTAAGCTTTCCCATGAAATATTGTGTTCATATGTGTGATTGTTTATGGTTTTAATGTGCGCATGCAATTGATTTTATTTTCGCATGTAATGGTCAAAGGTAGAAGAGATTATGTATTGTGCATGAAGATAAAATAGTGTGTGATCAGGAGAATCTCAATTAATAATATATCAGTTATTCAAATTTCTACATGGTATCGGAGCAATATTGATCATTGGAGCAATTGCAAACATTGAAGCGGTTGAGTTTTGAGCTGGTGGAATTCGAATTTGCAGCAGTGTTTTCTTGGTGTCGAAGTTGAGATGTCTTTCAATGGATTGTGATTGGAGTATGCCCTTGAGGGCAGCTCGAATTATATTGCATGGAAGGACAAGATGGAGGTGGTGTTAGATGACAATGGGTTGAAGGAGTTCATAGATGCTGAAGTCCCAAAACCTACTTCTAGCGATGCCGTCGTACTTGACGCATGGCAAAAGAAGATAGCAAAGTGTCGAAGAATTCTGTTGGAAGGTGTGAAGGATCACATAGTATCCAGCCTTCATGGTAAGGCTTCTCCATTATTGATGTGGAAATAATTGACAGACTTATTCCAAAGCAAGAGCGACCAGAGGAAGTTGGCGCTCAAGGATAAACTCATTAACATAAAAATGGAGAAAGGCGACAGTATGCCCAAGTACCTCATGAATTTCATCCAATGCAGGGATGAGCTGGGAAGTGTGGGGGTGGCTGTTGATGATGGGGACTTGGTGAGCTTGGCTCTCCTTGGGCTTTCGAAGAGTTGGCATTCCTATGAGGACTCTGTCAATGGTCGGGAGAAATTGCCGGGATGGGAGCGACTTTGGTCGAATCTTGTGTAGGAGGAGATAAGGCAGAGTACTAGGGATGGATCTTCATTGAAGAATGAAGATGAAGAAAATTGCGCTTTGGCTGCTAAAGCAAGGAAGGGGAAGAGCAAGAAGAATAATTCTCAATCCGGTGCGAAAGGCAAGAAGCAGGACATGTCCAAGGTGAAGTGCTTTCACTGTCACCGACACGGACATTACGCCACTATTTGTCCACAAAAGAAGAAAAATAAGCAGGCTGCTGGATCTGCAGCTGGAGAGGCCTTAGCCTTGCAGTTTGAGCTGGATTTTTTTCTGATCGCATGCTTAGTCTCAAGTGTGATGGGTTCAGTGTGGTTTCTTGACAGTGGTGCGTCTTTTCACATGACAGGAGATCGAGATTTGTTTACTGATCTGGATGAGAAAGATCTTGGAGTGCACATCGAGATGGGCGATGATGGTAGATACAATGTGACCGGTATCGGTACCATTTCCTTTAAGAGGGAGTCTAGTAAACCCTTCGTATTGAAGGAAGTGATGCATGTTCCACGATTGAAGAAGAATCTTATCTCTGTGGCGATGTTAGAAGACAAGGGATATGATGTTTTCTTTAGCGAGGGAAAGGCTTTCCTGCGCAGTAAGGCAACTGGTGAGACCCGGAGGATAGGGGTTCGAGTTAAGAACCTTTATCAATTACAGGTAGATGGCTGCGTAGCAATGGTAGGCAAGGCAGAAGGAGTGGTGAGCCGGGATGACGGCGAGTTGTGGCACCAGAGATTGGGCCACCTTCACCATGGAGCTTTGAAGATACTGCAGCAGATTTCTATTGGGCTTCCTAAAGGTACTCTTGCGCAGTCAGATCAGTGCAAGGGGTGTACCTTGGGAAAATTTGTGAAAGCCACCTTTCACAAGAAGGATAGTCATGCCACGACAATCCTTGAGAGAATTCACACAGACATGTGTGGACCTTTCTCAGTAGCTTCGACAACGAAGAACGGGTATTATGTGATATTTGTTGATGATTTTTCTCGTAAGTGTTGGATCTTCTTCATGCAGAAGAAGAGCGAGACATACTCAAAGTTCTGTGAGTTCAAGGCATTGGTTGAGAAAGAATCGGGGAAGCAGGTGAAGGCTCTAAGGAGCGACAATGGTGGTGAATTCATCTCTGGAAAATTCAAGGACTTTTGCAGCGCAAAAGGAATTCGAAGAGAGCTCATAGCACCTCATAACCCACAGCAGAACGGGGTTTCTGAGCGGAAGAACAGAACGATCGTGGGTGCTGCATGGGCGATGTTGCATGATCAGGGCCTACCCATTCACTTGTGGGCGGAGGCATGAAATACTGCAGTATATGTGCAGAACCGTTGTCCTCACAAGATACTTGGCATGAGTACACCCGAGGAGGCGTTTTCTGGTAAGAAGCCTGATATTTCCCATTTGAGGATTTTTGGTTCACATGTTTACATTCATGTGACGAAGGATGCCAGGAAGAAGTTGGAGCCGACTGTGGAGGTTGGGATATTTGTGGGGTACATTGATACGCCCCATAACTATCGTGTGTATTTTCCAGATAGTCGCAAGACTGTTGTGCGACGGGATATCAAATTTCAGGAGGAGAAAGCCATGAAGTGTTCGCTTGAGAGGGAGCCACACTTGCATGCAGATGAGGAGCTATTAGTTCCTAAGGATGAGTCTCGGGATGTGGATCAGCCACAAGATGAGGTTCATGGAGTGGAAGAGACCACTCATGCAACGCCAACCATCAGAGGGCGGAAGTGCTCGGCGGTGGGCGGCTCAGTGCGAGGAGTTGTGGAGCACCTACATCTGCGCCAGACGAAAGTCACACAGTGGTCACGGATACACTTGGCTCTCATGGTCAATGTGGTGACACAGAGCCATCCTCTTTTGAGGAAAATGTGGAGGATCCCGCATGGGTAGATGCCATGGTGGAAGAGTATTATCCAATTGTCAGAAACAGTGCATGGGAGATTGTCCCAAGGCCGGAAGGGAAATCAGTGGTGGGTTCGAGATGGATCTACAAAGTGAAGCAGGCAGCTGACGGGAGTGTGGAGAAGTACAAGGCAAGATTTGTTGCCCGAGGCTTTTCACAGATTGAGGGGATCGATTATGAGGAGACCTTTGCACCTGTCGCAAGGTATTCTTCCATACGGACGATTCTTTCTCTCTCAGCGCAGATGGGGTGGCACATTCATCGGATGGATGTATTTGTGTTCCTCGATAGGGTGATTGAGGAGAAGGAGGGTGTGCACTAGAGCAACACGAAGGTTTGAGATTTTCAGTGATGCATGTGCGAGCTCAAAGAAGCGTTGTATGGGTTGAAACAAGCACCTCGTGCACAGTACCTGGATAGACAGTTATTTCCGTGGACTTGGATTCACCAAGAGTAGGTTGAACCTATGCTGAGATAGTGGTGGAGGGTAAGTTGTTGATCATTGTACTTTATGTAGATGATTTGATTTTGACATGTGATGAGCTGTTGATACTCTCATGCAAGGAGGATCTTGCAAAAGAGTTTGAGATGAAGGACTTGGGCCTCCTTCATTATTTCCTGGGATTGGAAATTTAACAGTAGCGATGAATAAGATATTTGTTCTCGAGTGGGCATGCCCGGGAGATACTGGAGAAGTTCAACATGCATGGCTGCAAGCCTGTTGATACTCCTCTTCCTGGTGGTTGGAGGAAGGAGGATGCTACTTCGGCGAAGGTAGTGGATGCCACTATTTATCGACAGTTGGTGTGGTCACTTATGTATCTGGTCAATACATGACCCGATATATGCTATGCAGTTAATCAGCTTTCACAAGCTATGGTTAAGCCTACCAAGCTCTTTTGGAAGGCGGGGAAGCATGTATTGAGATATCTCAGAGGCACATCGGGATATCGATTATGGCACAGATAGTCGAATGAGGTGAAGCTGTGTGGCTTCATGGATGCAGATTGGGCAGGGAGCCCAACCGACAGAAAGAGAAAATCTGGAGGGATTTTTAGTATCAAGGTCATGACGGTTTCTTGTTCGGCGGGGAAAGCGGTCCGTGGCACTCAGTTCAGCAGAGGCCGAGTATATGGCAACGAGTTTGGCTGCATGCGAGGCTATATGGATGAGGAAGATCCTGGTCGGGTTGTTCGGTTCACACTTAGAGCCTACTGTGATTTATTGTGATAATCAGAGTTGCATCAAACTATCGGTTAATCCAGTATTTCATGATAGATCTAAACACATTGACATCCGGTATCATCATATCAGAGATTGTGTGCAACAGAAGATCATGTTACTTTCATACATTCCAATGGAGGATCAGGATGTTGATATCTTGACGAAGGCGCTCACCAGGAGCAAATTTGAATACCACAAAGGCAGGATAGGGGTGGCAGATAATCCTTATCTTGTTGAGAGGGAGTGTTGAGATCGCAACAAGATGAAGAGCTTAGTGGAAAGAAGTCACCTTCACTAAGTGGGCCCGCAGGATATTTTTGGCGCAAAGTCTATTTTTAGACATATGGATCATGTTCTATGAGTTGCAGGATGCTATTTGTGGATGGTTGGTCAAGTTGGAAAAATAGATGGACTTCTATTTTTAGACATATTGGGTGGAATCTATTTTTAGATTTCCAGTTTGAAAATAGATATGTTGAATATTATTAGCTCTTAATAATATTTGGACTATAAGCATTATCTTATTCTCTTGGAGCACTTCAGTTAAGTGCACAGATGTGGCACAGGAGCTGACAGAAGGAATTACACTATTCCTGAGGGTTAAGTGGAGTTGTTGCATGGATACTTCAGTTAGAACTCATGTGACAGAGTTTGGTGGAGATGATTAAGGAATTTAGTGGAGTTGTATTCAGTTTAACTATTCTAAACATAGTTGAGCTATTTGTATCTAGTTTAGCTTATTGATACAATTAGTGAGAGTGTTGTGAATTAATTATTAATTAATTCAATAATTATAAACTCATTAATCAACTAAAGAATACATCAATTAACTTTAGTGCATGGACAGTTTCAGTGGAGACCAGTGCAGAGATAGGTGAAAGAGCAGGTTAACTATCAGTTGTGACTATACTATTGCATATTTGCAACTACCAGTGATTGGAGGTCTTATTTCTTATATCCACCTCAGGCTAAAGGAAGGCAGAGACAAGATAACACCAAACCACGCTCAGTCTGGTAGCTAGCCCTACCAGAACAGGAGAGGGCTCTCTCCAGGTCAATCTCAGCGAAAAGTATTCAATGGGGCTTGAGATGACTGAAACAACAACTGATCTTAGGCTAGATATGCAAATAGGAGGATTTTTTTTTATTTTTTGGGGTTTTGTTGGAAAAAAGGGAAAGGCAATTTTGGGCTTGGGGATGAGGCCAAATTCTTGCAGAGTTCAAGTTGGGGCGAGGAAGGAAACAACTTTGATGTCTTAGATTAATTGAATGGATAGAAAGGACTGCTGAGGAGTTAAAGAGGGCAAGAGGGTGCAAGGATCCTCTTCAAACTGACGAAAAAATATAAAACTAAACAAAAGTTTAAGGCAGAGCACCAGCTGAGATTGGGAAAAAGCTTTGGGAGGTCAATTTTCAACCAATTTGGGGGAAAAAAGAGCCTACCTAGACTAATTTGAGCATTACGGAGCCATTGGTGTAAAGAAAACAACCATTAGAGGCTTGTAAACACATGTATTTGCAATTTTGAGCATAATGACAAAGAGGGACATGCCATTGGGAGCTGGACTAGCAGATGTATCCTAGGAGGGGTGAACTGCTTCATTATGCTTGCTGTGTAAAACTTATGTGTGATGTTATTTCTCTGTTATACACTATTGTACAGTGTTATTTAGGCTTATTTTCATGCTTAAAACTCACAAATTCATCTATGTTTCATGGTTAAAATACTCATTCCTTAAGCAAACAAATGGAGACAAACTGTACATGTTTTTAATATTGAAAGGACACTTAGCACAGCAAAATAATACACTCCTTTCTGATCAATCAAAAGCTAAAGGATTTCAGGTTCGGTATATTGGTTTTTTCATGCTGTTTTGTGAACAAAAAGGTTTTAAACACGACAGAAAAGGATTCGGGTAGCAAATTAGACACAAAGGTCAAGTCGGGCAAAGAGTTTGCGTATAATTGATCTGTTTGTAACTACAAAATAGAGAAAGGGAATTCATACAGCAGTTCATTTGCCATGATAATGCTCATTCTGCCAGCACAATAGTAAAATGCGTTCCACGTCCTAACTATCCCACTACATCAGGACTTTCTTTGCACAACGCATTCCACCGAGACTATAATTTTTTATAAACTTAGAGTTTTTATTTCAAGTATGTTAGAGACTTATTATTGTAATTTTTTGTATAAATACTTCAGTTTTGGAAATATCAAGGGTCGATTGATTGAGATCAGAATCATTACTGTCTTTCGGAGTACTGTAAGCTTTTCCAAAGCACTGGAGCATCAATAATAATCAGACCATACACAAGATTCTTGTGGCTTAAATACTGGTGATGTTTTTCTTCAGTTAGTATTGTTTCATTTTCCTCTTTCATTGTAAACATCTAAATTATAATTATAAAGCAGAAAACGTGATGAATAGGATTTAATTTTGAGTACCTTATTCTGGCTACCTTTATGATCATTATGTTTTCAACTGAAAGCCAAGCTAAAGAATTCTTAATTGCTCTTTAGTTCTGCTAAATCTATTCATATTTATGTCAGAAATCCATTTATAAATCCAAGAGATCCAGTAAATATTCCTAGCTTGCTCTGTGTTTACTCTGTGAAATATTGATGCAACCATCCAGTTATATTTTGACTCCATTGTCCAATAGATATTAATAAATTGAATACAATCAATTTTCCAAAATCCGAAAAAACCCAAAACCCAAGTATTATCATAACTAGCCTAAAAATTATTTAAACAAAGATAAATATTATAGAGAGAGACCCCTTTGAATCTAGGAAGGCTAGGTCCTGGATTCCAAAGTTGGTTTGATGATGGCCTATGTGATTTGTTCTCATAATCTCTAGAAAATTACAGAACGCTAACAAACCCACCCAAGTCAAATTCAATTTTTCAAACCTTCCATAAGTTGATGTGGCAAAAAAACAATATTTTCGTTAAATTTGCATTATCTGATTGAGTTTCTTTGTAATTTGTTATCTTACACAGATTTTAAGGGATGTGAGAGATCTTAAAATATATCGGATCTCAAAAGACCTGATCCTTAAATTGTATTAAGGTAATATATATTGTAAGTGTGAGTGCGTGGAAGAAAAGGCCCAATGAAATTTAATACCAGGGCGAGTGTGTGTGTTCAGGCCCACAAAGGCCGTAGTACTGTAATCGAATTTGATTCCAATGAAAATCTGGTAACTCTGTATTTATTATGACTTGTTTTAACCATTGTTTATATTTCCTGTGTGATTGCATGGATTGTGTGTGTAAACCCCATGGTATTTATATGCATTGAGTATAAGAGAATGATCTAAGATGGAGTTCAATGACTCATATGAATTTTGGAAGAGGTGCTATATTAGTTCTTGAATCTGTGAGACTGTGTGTTTTAGAGAATGAGAGAACGCTCATTTTTGTTGTGTACAGGGTTGAATCCCATGTGGAATTGCATATTCCAAATAAATAAGTAATCAACCATCGATCATAGAATGGATCGACGGTGACCCAAAAAAAAAACATGGCCATTCAAATGGAGATCCAGCGTGCACTGCGTACAGGAGTTGGACAATAATCCATAAAATCGATAATGTGATGAAAGGATGATCCAGGCGAGATGGATGGCTCATATCCATTCAAATTAGAATTGAGTAAATTAAGATCCGAGTGTTCTAAGTTATAGTCGATGGATCTCAGATTGAAGGGTTTATTCCCCTTTATTTAATTTAAGAGTGTTGTCATGTGCATGATTAAGGTTTAGTCTGAGGGTGAATTGAGAAGAATTTTATTGTTGCATAGTAGACTAATTTTTCGAGACCATGGGCCCATAACCCATAGGTCCCAGGATCGATTAAAATGAAAATTTGTATGCATCATCGATGCTATACTCACATAAATCATCAGTTCTTTCCCATTTTATTAAATCCCTAGGGCGTAAAGACATGGCACATTGAGGCAAGGTTTTCAATTTAAAAAACATCAGTGCACTATTCATATGATAAGCATCAGTATAATACAAAGAATTCTACATCCAGATGCTTAATATACAATGGTGCAGCGTTTGAGGGTTTTTTTTTTTTTTTAAATAAAAAAATAATGATGTGCTCAGTAACTATGGAGCATCGGTGCATATACTACTCAATAGCACCAAACTAGTGCAAGTTTAGAAAAATGTCAGTCGTAAAATTCATTTTCAGCATTCTAGTGTTATACTCCCACTAGGCCCCAGTGCTTTGACATTTTTAGAATGACTTGGTGCGTATACAACATGGTGCACATTTGTAGGATTTTTAATTTAAAAATAATAGTGTGTTAGGTGAAACTGGAGCAACGGTGCATATACTGCTCGATAGCACCAGAAAAAGGTTTAATTTAAAAAATGTCGATCATAAAATTCATTTTCACCATTTCAGTGTTACACTCCAACAAAGCACCAATGCTATTCATGTTTTCAAATGCCTCGTTGCGTAAATAACATGGTGCATCGTAGTAGGGTTTTTAATTTATAAAACTGCAGTGTGCTTCGTAAATAATTTGCATTGGTGCGGTTACTCGAGCGCACTAGAATTGGATTAAATAATAAAAAAAAACTTGTCGGTCGTAAAATTCATTTTTACCATTTGTAGTGTTGTAGAGCTTTCAAGAATTGGTCTAACCTTTGCCTCTATGAAGCACCCTGCCATCGGTGCTTCCCTTGCTTTCCATCTTTTTGTCCGTTGTTCACTGCGTGCCTTTCAATTTTTTTGAAACGATTGCTAAATTTGTTTTTTTCATTTACTTGGAAACCATGCCTCCTTGATGAGAAAATGTCCAGGTAATTTCTATGTTTCTCCCTAACTTAATTTTTTAGTGGAGTATAATTGAAAATTAAGTTAAAAAATGCATTGTTTTTTATTATTTTTTTCTTTGTGGTGCATTTGAAACATTTGGCTCGCACCGTTCACGGTGCACCCTATAAATTTATAGGGTGTACTGCAAATCAGTGTGTAATGTTAACACACCATTAATGGTTCGGTGTGTTGGGAAAATTGAAATGCATTGGGACATTAAATTCCACAACGCACCACTTTAAAAATTATAATTTTTACCACAGTATTTCTGGAAAAATTAACTTCCTGGTTTATTTAGTTTTTTCAAACACACCACCCAGTATTTAAAAAAATATACTCGGTGCGTTCTTTAACATGAATGTTTCAATGGAGTGTGTCAATGTAAAATTAACGCACCAATGTGAAATGTTATGTCGATGCACTGCACTAAAAATACAAAAATAACTAATGTTACGTATGTATGTGAACTGAAAGTAATGCGTCAAGTCAATGTACACACTGTTTTCAGTTCTTTATTGTTTTTGTGGAGCACCGTGTCTGATGTGTTCTTGATTTTTTTGCGCATAGAGGGTGACTTTTTTTTTAGTTGAATGTTATATGTCCATATTTATAAACAGATTTTTAATTTAATAAAAAATAAAATAGTTTTTGTGTACGAGGCTGATGTATTTTATATGTCAATCATGCAGAGACGTCATAGGAGAGAGGAGCAACAACATGAAGAGAAAAAAGTTGATCAGTATAATATGGTACGAGGGTGGGAGGCACAAGAGAGGGAGAGGGATTTGTACGTTCGCCCTATTTTCATAGTGATGCAAGGCCTCTTGAGGAATGTAAGCCTCCTTAAATACTATGAGGAGGATACATCCCTGAAGGGGCACTCTGGGTTGTTGGCACAACTGATCCATCGGTGGGATTTCCACTGACAAGATTTATGTGTTAGTCCTAATTAGTGGTTTGAGCCCATTGAGGAAGACATTTATTTTATCACTGGCCTATATAGGGGAGGGAAGGATTTTCCCTACTTCCCTGATGTCCCCCATGGTGTTGTAACATAGATTCAACTTGTCTACTCCTAAAGAAATGTTGGGGATCATGTAGTTTCTCTAGTATATTTTCAGGTGTCTGGTGGAAAGATATAGATTGCTTCTTTTGGTGCAGAGGAGGTTAGGTGCCTCTCACTATTAGTGAGTACCATTACACACTATACTAGTGATGGGAAACATATTAGTTTCCATCTTTTGTTTTATGTCAATTATTTGGTGCAAAGGCCATGATGTATTAGATGGTTTGCTATTTTTTGCGACAATTTTGTATAGATTTAGATATATTTCGTGTTATAATACATGAGAGGGAGAACTTCCCTTTTGCTTCAGATTTTTTTTGTTTATTTTTTTAAAGTTTCCAGAGACGAGGCCTACTTTTGATCATCACCCTCCTAGGCCAATGACAGAGGTACAAATGCATATGTGGGTCGGGATGATGCCCAAGAGGGGCCAACCAAAGTATCTACCTAAGATTTCTATCGAGGCACTAGAGCTAGTAGCCAATGAGGTCAACCACATGTTCATCTTGGTGTTGTGTCCTTACGCAAGGATGGATTGACAACAATGTCCCAACATCCTCTTCACACAAGATGAGTCAGTAGATTTTAGAGGTAATATTAGAGTTTTATTTAAATTAATGTTGTTTTATTTTATTGTCTTAATTAATTAGAATAAAATTTATTCTAACACATTATTTAACTTGTTTTATTAAAAATTTTAATGGAATTGCCTAATTATTGTTTTGTACTATATATTTTTTTAGACATAGGTGCATTCCTTAGGGACATGCCTCCTCCTCCACTGGATGGATATGCAGAGATGGCCTAGGCCACGAAGGGTGAGGTCAGACGTCTTGATTGGAAACATGCAGGCATGCAACCACACCGTAGGCCTGAAATTGGATTCGTGATGGAGTTGGGCAACCGACTCTCTACAATTTTGGCTGAGGTGCGAGTCCACCCTCCAATGACTCAAGAAATTAAGGCATATCCTAGGATCCTGCAATTTTGGACAGACTTGCCACATTATATGATGAGTCTTATGTGTCATATCGTCGGAGCTAGTAGGTTTATATCGGCTTTGAGGAGGGATTTCTGCCATGCAATAGATACAGAGTCTTCACCTAGTAATACCCCATTAGATCATGATGATTAGGGTGGTGATCCTTTTGTTAGTACTCCACCTCCTCGGGATGGCCATGCATCAGATACACAATCTTCACCTAGACGTACTACCCCATCGGATCATGATGAGGGTGCTGATGATCCTTCTGGTAGTACTCCACCTCCTCATCAGTCACCTCATGATCACCCATTGCCTCATGTTTATCCTCAAAGGGAAAACCAACCACCTTCTCCTCCACCTCATAGTTCGATTGTTGAGGCAGTTTACCATCCATTGTCTTCTGCTACAAACCAAGCTGCCACTACTATTGTTATATAAGATATTTTGTAGTAATTATTTGACTTGATGCAGTTATTTGACTTGTTTGTATATATATATATATATATATATATATATATGGTGCATTTGTTATTTTCACGTTGATGTTGATGTGTATATTGTTAGGCCATGTTAGATATGTCCATTTAATGTGCTTGCAGATAGATGTGTATGCTATATCAATTATTTGACAATATGAGATGCATATTTGAGGATATGTGTGGTGATGATGTTAGACAATGCTTTTGTTTTGTTAGATGTGATCACGATGATGATGCCTTGTTAGATTATTAGATTTATGTGCTAGCTAATGACATTTATATGTGCTAGAGGTGTATATAATTAGATGATGTTAGCGAATTTGAATGTGTATTTTAGATGATGTTTATGTTCATTAGATGGTTATCATCGTGATGTTTATTTTTATGAAATGATATTTATTATAGATTAAGTATTGGTGAACTTATATCAAAATTATATATATGAAATTACTTGCAAAATGACTTACTTTAAATAAAAAATGCAAAGATATTTTTATAAATTACAAAGTTTAATATTGTTGAAACTATAATTGTAAAATTACGATAAATATTTTTCTATTGCATAGATAGTTCATACATATTCATTATAACAAAATTCTTATTCAAACAAGGGTTGTGAGCAACATAGTCCCTGCTTATAGAAGATATAGAAATTAAAAAAAAAAAAAGTCTTTATAAAACATGTCTAAAAAATAGTCACTACAAAACAAAATCAATTTTACACACAATTAAATTGTACAAACCTCTAAACAAAAATACCTTTCTAGTCATATTCAAGCGTAGAAATAAAAAAATTGTGACCTATACTGTCAGGCAAGGAGTAACTACGAATTAATTGTTGTATTTGCATTAAGATAGAACATGACTATATACAGGGAGAGGGAGACTATTGGGTTTCATCTCCCAATGTCTCTCCATCTTCCAACTTCTTTTATTTTTCTATTTACAATATTTACATAGGATTCTGAATCCCATATATTAGGCATCAAAATTACCCCACTTAATCTGAAGGGATGTTGGTGAGTCCAATCATCATCCCAAATATTTCAAACTTTTCCCTTCCAACTGCTTTGATGAAGATGTCTGTAATCTTCTCATTTGTGGAAAAATTTCATAGGTGGATTATTTTTGTCTCAACATGATGTCGAATCAGAAAATATTTTGTATTGATATGATTCGTTTGATTATGGAAATTTGTGTTCTTGGCCAACTTTATTGTAGAAGTATTTTCAATCAAAAGAGGAGTTGAATGTACTTGTTTCTCCTGCAAATCTTCCAGAATTTTCCTGAGCCACACAATTTCCTTTGTTGCTTTAGTTGCTGACACATATTCAACCTAAGTTGTGGTATCTTCTGGAACTCATTGTTTGTGTGACCTCTAAGAGACAACTCATGATCCAAGACTCATAAAATAACATGAACTAGACACCCCAATTTCTTTATCTCCATCAAAATTTGAATCAGAGTATCTAATAAAGTTAAAGTCACCCACCTATGTATTATTGAGTCCAAAATATTGAGTTCCCTTCAAGTACTTTAGAACTCTTTTTGCAGCAGACCAATGACCCTCACAAGGCTTTTGCATAAACCTGGAGAAGATTCCAACAACAAATGAAATGTCTAGTCTGGTAGTAGTCAAGTAGTTAATACTTCCTACAAGTTGTATGTACTTTGTTGCACCCTCATATTATTTTCCTTCAATGGATGTGAGCTTTGAGTTTTGTTCCATTGGAGTAGTCAACAGATTTTTTATTCAACCAAATCAAAAAATAGAAGAAAAGATAGATCAATGACTTAGAAATCAACCTCTTCGAGGGGACAACCTCATTTACATTACATAAATGAACAATTTTTGGATGATTCAAATGAAAAAAAAAATACTTTCTATATATAGGAGTATTAGGGGTCCCAATATAATCAGAGCCTATATTTAATAATAATGTAAGGGCACACAATAACAATAGTGGTCTTCTATGGGGCACAATAATAACACTATGGGGACTACATGGGCACAACAATAACAATAAGGGGGACACACTAATAATAACAATAAGGGGATACACTAGTATTATAGGGACCTGGCATGCCTCTCTCATTAAAAAAAGTGTTGTCCTCAATGCTTAAGTAGTTCTTGATTCTTCTGTATAAAATTATTATCCTCCCATGTGGAATATTTAGCGGGTAAGTTCTTCCACTTGATGAGATGCTCTAAAATTGATCGATTTTGCAGCTGTCGAGGTCTTGTTTCTGTGACTGCTTCAGGTTCCAGTATGATTTTTTTTTCCTTGTCAATTTATAGCAATATTGTTTGATCTAGGATTTTGTCACCTATAGCCTTCTTTAAGAATGAAACATGGAAAATTCGGTGCACTCGAGAAGATGCCAGAAGCTCCAATTTGTATGCCATAGTACAATGTTTTGCAATGCCTTGTAAGGACCATAGTACTTTGGCGATAATTTATTATACTTCTTAGCTTTCTTTAGGGACATTTTTTTGTAGGGTTGTAGCTGTAAAAATACCCAGTCGCCTACATCAAAACTTCTTTCGTTGCGATGTTGATATGCCTGTTGTTTCTTTCGATTCTATGCCAAAGTTAGGTTATCCTTTAAGAGTTGGAGAAATTGTTGTTGATGCTTGATGTGATATTCCATTGCTTGAACCTTAGAATTTTCTCTTAAATATGATGTGATGGACAATGGGTGATATCCATAAAGTGCCATAAATGGGGTCATTTTTGCTGCGGTATGGAAGGAAGTGTTATACCACCATTTAGCTAGTGATAACCACTTTACCCATTGTGTTTTTTTATTAGATACAAAGCAACGAAGATATCTTCCAAACATTTGTTCACTATCTCAGTTTTCCCATCAGATTGAGGATGATAAGATGAGCTATGAGCTAGTTGAGTATCGAGACAAGAAAATAATTCTGTCCAAAAATTTCCAGTGAAAATGGGATCTATGCCACTTACAATAATCTTTTTATTTCCATGTAGCTTTTGGATTATTTCCATAAATGCAATAGTAACTATACTGGCTTTAACTCTATGAGATAATGCACAAAAGTGTGCATACTTGGTAATTCTATCAACTACCACCATAATGACACTCTTTCCTTCAGACTTGGGTAAACCTATGATAAAATCCATTGAAACCTACTCCCAACGTTGACTTGGAATGGATAAAGGTTGTAGCAGACCAAGGGTCTTAATTGTCTCAACTTTATTTTGTTGCAAAACCAAACATTCTGTCACAAAATTTTGAATATCATATTTAAGGCCATCCCCAAAAAAAAAAAATCTTGACCCTGTGGTAAGTTTTTAAAAATTCCTAGTGTCCTCCTAAGGGATAGGTGTGCAATTCCAAAAGAATATTTTGTTTTAGTTCGGAATTTATATTACAAATATATAAGCAATCTTTGTACCACAATGAATCATTTTTCTAGCTAAATGTATCATATGTACTGGGTGTTAGAGTCGGTCCTTACAGCCCTCCGTCAGAGATCATTTCGCTTTTTGCATATCATTTTTAGGTGTCTCGCTTGTTCCACTTCGTTGCATTTCGCTAGGAGCATGCCATGTACTGAAGAGGGGGTCTGCTTGTCCTGTGTTTCCTCATGCTTGTACCTGCAGGGCTATTTAGAATTCCTCAAAAATCACTGAAGTTCATAGTCATTTCATTCATGGTCATAAATGATTAGTTTCGTTAAAAAGAGTCTTTAGTCCTAGAGTCTAGGGTTTTCAGTCTTTAGCATACATGTAATAAAAGCCCGCAGGCCAGGAGGTTGGTTTCGAAAGATTTTTGTTTCATATTTTTATTATCAAAAGTATTTGAAGACATTTCTAGTCCAAAACTCTGTTTTGGAACTAGAAATTGTCTAATTTCATGTTTGTAATAATTGTATTTATTTCATCATAAGAAGCTTCAGAGCAAGCCTTTGATCTTAGCCTAAGCCAAATGCCGCATCCCTGCAAAAAACAACAAGGTATCATCAGTCCAAGACTCAGAGAAAAGCAAGAAAAAGGCAAAGAAAAGCATTGTATTAAATAATCAAATGTCAAAGTGCCAAACATTATGAAGTGGGTCATGGAGTAAATTTAAAATCAAATCTGATTTTATAAGATATTTTATTCACATATAAGTCATGAAGAACCGTTCATTTGCACGAATCCTCAAGGCAGAAGTCGAAATAGTGAAGTGGAAGGCCGAAGTTGTGTTTTACAGAGTTGTGGACAGGCGCTGTAAGAACGCGCTACACGCAGAGGAGGCGTGCTACCCATATAGGGCGTGCTACGCATATAATCTCCCCAGCCAGTGTTAAGAAACCAAGGAAGCTACGCACTTGTTGCGCGCTACGCGTTGGGTAGACGCGCTACCCATATAACGACAGAGCCAAAAAAAAAAAAAATTGCGTCCAGTTTCACACCAAATCGGCACAACCAGCTTGCAAGTAGGTTTTCAAATGGTTGCTCAGTAATTTTTGAACAGGATTGTGGTGTTTTTAAAGTGTGGAAATTAGTGTGTTTGATGTGGAGAAATTAGTGTGTTTGAGGTGGAGAAAAGGGAACCCTATGTTCATAGCAGATTCATTTCTTAGGGTTTTGAATACATATGGATGGTCTTGTGAAGGATTTCCCATCTTGTATTGTTGATATATCTACCCATGCATCTATTGTCAAAGTGTCACGGCCCTCACGCTCTCAATTTTCCATCTCACCACTGCTGTCACTATGATTGTCATCCTCATTTTAGCAATGCTCCTTATTCATGCTTTCACATAGTCTCATGATTCACTTGTCCATATCCCCATTGACATTATCGGAACACTGTTATCATTGCTATGGTTTCACTATGGTCATTATCACTGTTTCCTATTCTCCATTGACAAAACACAGTCTCATACTCATTTTCCCCTTTGACAAATTTTAGCCAGCATTACAAAGGCTGCACACTACATTTGCACTTGTTACTCATTTGTCAAATTCACTTGTGATCAAAACAGAGACTGTTTTTATGCCAATCCACTAAACAGAGATATTACCACTGTGACTTATTTTCTTATGATGCTTTGGTACATATGCAACATATTTGGGTTTTGAGAATACATTAAAACTTTGACTTCACTACACCTATATCAACATACATATTGCAGACATCTTGTTTTCAAAGCCATGTCAGAGACGGATTCAGTTTATGAGCAGGAGTATGACAGTGATTCCACAGCAGAGGGTAATGTGCCACGGAGGCCTCACAAAGGTGGCAAAGGTGGTAAGCATCTCAGGGAGGAGCCTACTTCTTTGGCTCAATTGCAGGCATGCCTGCTTGCAATGGATTGTTTTCAGCATCAGTCATGTTTCCAATACTGTGAGATGATTTCACAAACCCAGCATCATCGTGAACTAGCTCGTCTATTTGTTCTACATTTACATGATGGCCGTGTAAACCTCTCCGGAGTAGATTTCATTCTGTCACCAGAGACTATTGCTCAGGCCACCGGGATACCAAATATAGGAGAGGAATGGAACAAACGTCAGCAGTTAGAGAAATTCCACTATGAGCCATACATCAAACCTGGGTATATGAGGCACCTGAGCAGGGTTTTTCCTTTCAGATTCCTGAAGGATGAGTTTGCACCACTGATGAAGCTCATCATTCGGTATTTCAGTTGTGAGGGAATATTCTCGCGTCTCTATGCGTACCATGTCCGTTTGTTGATGCATTTTACGAGGGTACGTATGATGAACATTCCATACTTCATGTATCGCAACATAGAGAGGATGATGATTTTTGTACAGAAGAAGACCCCAGCACAGTAGCATAGAAGTATATATCATTACGCTCTGATCAAGATCGTAGTGGTACATCAGTTGACACAGCAGGGCATTACTTGGGAGGATTTCATCTCCCGTGACTTCTTCACAGCGCCACAGCCGCCTCCCGAGGTAGTTCATGATGAGGGAGAGCCTTCACACCAGCCTGACATTCCTGAGATCGAGCATATCAGTGCTCCATTGTATGTGACATACCAGCAAGGCCACAGGGCCTTATTTGCAGCTACACGACGAGTACTATCTCCACCCGGGGTGGAAGGGGTCTCGTTGACTCCATCAGTAGAGCGAGTATTATCTCCACATGATGTGGAAGGGGTCTCGCCTTCTTCTTCAGCACAGGTATAGTTTCAGGACAGGGGCAAGAGGCCCATGCTTGATGAGGGCCCAGCAGGAGGCCGGGACACTGATTTCATGATCATTGATGTTGATGCGAGCTCTCCTAGCTCGAAGCTGAAAGAGATCATCCAGGAGCAAAAGGCCGAGAATGACACGCTGAAAGAGAAATTGTAGAGGGCTCAGTGGGTGATAAACTACCTGGAGCAGCGTAACAAACAGCTAGAGGATGAGCACACACTTTATGAGCTGCGGCGAATCCGTGAGGATCGACAATTGGCCCGGAAGAGACCTGGTGATATGACACCGGCTGATCGAGATTCTTGCCTCACGCATGTTAACATTCATCTGGAGAAGTTGTTGGCAAAGGCCAATAGAGAGAAAGACATGCTTCGTCACATGAAAGGGCATTATTGGGCTCGCATGCATGTCTGCAAAGCGAGAATGAAGATTCTGAAGAGGAGGTTGAGCGAAGCACTAAAACGGCGGAAAAGGCCTGATCCACTCCGGATTTTGGCCGAGGCTTCGTTGGCTGGACATGATACATGATGGAGGGTCTTCGCTCCGAATTTGAGCAAATTCGGAGAAATTTTTGTCATTTTGAAATATTTTGGTCTCAAAACAGATTTTTCAGCTATACGAGTAGCGCGTCGACGCGCTCGCTTTTGATTGGGACACTTGCTGAAGGAAAAATTTATATTTTTGGGTTTTTCATGGTAATTTATGCATTCTCAAGCATTTCCGAAGCATTTCATCAAGTTCTGGATGATCAAAAGGCCCAAAAACACCATGAAAACCACCTTGCTGCCACCTTTTGCACCAGCAGGAAGTACTTCTGGGAGAATGAAGTTTTGGAGAATCAAATGAGCTCCAAATTGGGAAATTACACTTTTTTTGGATAGCCAACATCTAGGGCTTTCCAACGAGCTATCATGAGCTCAATTTGGATGCCGGGAAGTGCCTCAAAATCAGGCTGAAAGGCGCGCTACGCGTATGGCTCAAGGGCGCTACGCACATGAATTTTTGGTCAATTTTTCACCTTCCAGCTCAGGATTTCGTCCAGATTGGACCAATTTTTCTTGTGGATGTAATTTTTGAGTTTTCATGATGTAAATTGAGGGTTGGCATGTAACTTTGGCTCACTTTTACCTATTCTAGAAGATTCACTCTCAAAAAAGTGAAAATCAAGTAAATGAATCAGTTTCCACTCTTTTAGAGGCAAGTTGTTAGCTGCCTAGATTTTAGCTCCTTGATTAGAATTTGGTTGAAACTGATCCTTGAAGAAGGAATTCGACCCCTAGAGGCATGGAAGGGGTTAGAGTGATCTATATATTGTAATTTCTGAGACACTTTCATGGTTGGACTCTTGGGAGAACTTTGGCACACTATTGTACATATTTTTTCATATTTTGGCTAAGGAAAGATCAGAGGTTTTGCAGCACCTGTTGGGATTCTTGTGGCTTTCAGTTTCTTGATGGTGTTTTCTCTCAGTTTATTGTAAGTTCTTTCATGTTTTATGTATGCCGTTATCTTCTTATGCTTCTGAAACTAAATGAATGAGTAAATGAGGTTGAATCCATTGTTTACAGTGCTCTGCCTTTAAATTTGTTTAGTTTTACATGTTTTCGCCTGTTTGGAGAGGATCCATGTTATTCTTTGCCCTCTTCAGCTCCTTGTCGTTCTGATCTATCCATATACCCAATCAAAAGCATCAAGACTACTTCCTACCTCGCCCCAACTCGAATTCTGCAAAGATCTGGCCTTATCCCCGGACCCAAAAATTGTTTTTCCCATTTCTCCAACAAAAACCCAAAAAATCAAAATCAAACATTCCTATCTCTTTACTAGCCTAAAATCAGTATTCATTGTTCATTATAAGTCATCTCAGCCCCTCTGAAAATCTTTTGCCGAGATAGACCCGGAGAGAGCCCTCTCCTGTCCTCGTAGGGCTAGCTACGAGGCTGAGCGTGGTTTGATGTAGCCTTGAGTTTTACCTTATTTCAGCCTAAGGTAGATTTGAGCGCTAACATAGTGGCGACCATACTGGGGAAACAAAATCTCAATGGTTTTCTTGTTGATGTGTTTGTTTCATGAGTCTTAGACGGAGTCTGAAGTCACGCCAGGTAGCTTTCGAAACGCTTTTTCCATGCATAAGCGGAAGTAGATAAACGTTGCTTCAGTCGATCTCCGGTAAGCTTGTGAATGCAACAATTGATTTGAAATCACCCCAGTATACTTGTTCGTTCTAGACCTTTGGATGATTGAGTCTAGAAGTCGATAGGCTGAAGATAATTGATTGTGTTCCTTGACATTTTCCCAAGTAGATCAATACACTGGCTTCAAGAAGGCATACCAGATCAAATCCTGATCCAAATCCGCCTCCAGTATATGAAAACCCCAATCTAATCCCAAGAATTTTCCGTCGAGAAGCTCCTATTGTTCCTTTGGTCAAATCTCAATCAGATCCCACTATTTTTGAGTACATTGATGATATTTAGTTTGACGATCAGTTTGAGTTATCATTGTTTGAAACCAAATCCGAAAGTGCCACTGGTTCTATCGTTATCAATCCTGAGTTCATCAAATATTTAGAACTTGAGCAAGCAAATAGATCTATCGATAATTATATTCTGAATCTGCAAAATTCCATTGTGGCGACCAACATTCCTGAACTCATTGAATCTGCTTCACAAACTCTTGGACCATCTGAAGTTGCATCTAGTTCACGGATCTCCACTGAACCTCCTTTTATTCCTACTATTCCCGTACAGCCTGAGGTTTCTGATCAGCAATCAGCAGTAGTTTCTCCTTCGTCTCCACCGCATACACCTCGTTCACCTACTGCTCCCATTCCACCGGTTTCTCCGAGACAGCAGTTTATAAATCCGCCAAGAGCCATGGCTGCCAGATTTGCACCCCTTGCTTTGCCAGCCAATTTGGATCCTATGCCTGCTGATTATCAGAGCAAGATTCCCATATTTGATGTCACACCAGAGAGTATATCCGCTCAGCAGCATATTGTTCGAATGACAGACTTTTTGGACCTGCATGAAATTGATGCAGAAAATGTTTCTATGAGATTGTTTGCCCAGACTTTTGGAGGAGAGGTTCGTAAATGGTTCAGAGATTTACAGGCTAGAAGTATCAACACATTACAGGAACTTCAGAATCATTTTCTAGATTGTTGGGAGATGAAAAAAGATCCGTTGCAAATCACTTCCGAGTATACTAGCATCAAGCGTAATCCTGGTGAGTCCGTTCAGGATTATATTATTAGATTTAATACAGTTTATAATGCAATCCCAGATGACTTAAGACCGTCTAAAAAGTCAGCTCTCCTTAAATTCCCGGATGGTTTTGATCTGGAGATGGCTTATTCACTACGAGACAGAGATCCGCCTACCTTAGAAGATATGCAGAAGATTGCTGTTAGTGTTGAGGCAAACCTGAATGATAAGAGAGCCCGGTTGAAAGCAGAGAAAAGAGTGACCATAAAAGAAGAAGCTTCCACATCTGCATCCGAACAGCACTTGCTTCGTGAGATGGAAAAAATGCTCAAAAGGATGACGCTTGACAAACCAGAAATGCATATTCGGAATCCAAACTACCGTGGCCAGCAGCAGCCACAGTTCAGAATTAAGCAGCGTGAACAAAGACCACAAGAGCTGGTAGCCCAGCAGCAGATTAAAACACCTCTTTTGCAGAATTTTGTGAGTCAAAATTCAGGAAATGATGATGATGTAGTAGGTGAGAAAAATCATTTCTTTACTCCCGACGATCTGCCTATTTACATTACTGAGGATGAAGAGTATGGAGAAAGTTCAGTTGCACAGAAAGATGAGGATTTCATTTTAGCAAATGATGCAGATTTAGAGGAAGAATCAGATGAATATCAAAGAGGATATTTGAATGCTTTGTCTGCTCAACAGAAGCAATACTCATTGAGAAACCGAGATGTGCCCATAAATCCAATTCAGAAATGAAAAGAAGCTTCAGCACCAAAGGCAGATTCACTGATACCACAGAAGAAAGGAAAAGAGACAATTGATCCCGCAGCTAGTAAAGTATCATCAGCAGAAAAGGTAAATCAGCCAAACATAGTGAAGGATAAGGCTGAAAAGAAAGAGGTTCCGGTTAAAGAGGTTGAAAGAGTTTCAGCATTTAGTTTGGAAAATGAAATTTCCAAACTGAAAGTATTTATTCCTTTGACAGAAATCATGAAGAACAGCAGCTACCGCGGTCAAGTCTCCAAATTTCTGAATTTTGATCCAATGTTTGACACTGTAAATGTTGAAGATGATCAGCCAGAATTGATTTTCGGGCCTGCATTAGATGGTGAGTCCCCTGACAGTGATGTTCCTCCCTTTTATATCAGTTTGAGGTTGCATGAATATGTTTTGCACAATGCCATGTTCGATTCTGGTGCTTCGCACAATTTGATGCCAAAGGCGATCATGGAAAAGTTGGGACTAGACATTACAAGAAAATATCATGATTTGTATTCATTTGATTCCAGCTGTGTGAGGTGTATAGGACTTATCAAATATTTGGTTGTAAGCTTAGATCAAATTCCAGCGAAGAATGTCTTAATGGATGTGGTTGTGGCGGACATTCCTCCACGATTTGGAATGCTCCTTTCTAGATCTTGGGGAGCAAAGTTGAAAGGTACACTTCAGTTAGATTTTTCCTATGCTACAATTCCAGTCTTCGGTCAAATGAGAAAGTTATATCGAGAGCAGAAGATGAAATACATGATAACCAGCAAGGAGAAGCCAATCAATCATCCTGTAAATTATGTACATACCAACTTAGAATCGTTTTTTTTATTTGCTGATAGTTTTAATGATATAGATAGTCAATTGGTTCAGGCAGAAGATATACCAGAAATCACTAAGAATTTTAGAGAAGTTCTGCAAAAAGAAAGAAGAGAAAAGCAAGCTACTGTGGAGCAATCAGCTAAAGACAATGGGCAGCAAACAGGAAAAACAGAGCTGGCGCAATTTCAGCATCTAGAGGACGATGAAGATGGTCTTTGGACCATGGAATTTGATGGCGCAGTGGGTAGTGATGGTGCCGGAATTGGTGTTTGGATTCGTAGTCCGTTTTTCGCTCCGGATAAGGTTCCGAGCAATGTGAGAGTGTGTTCCTACAAGCTAGCATTTGACTGTTCCAACAATGAAGCGGAATATGAGGCTCTGATTGCTGGCCTTAAGATTCTTAGAAAGCTGAAAGCGAAAAGGATTGCAGTCTATGGTGATTCAGAGTTGGTGATAAAGCAGGTTAAGGGTGAGTTTCAGGCCAAGCATCCTCGCATGAGGGCCTACCGTAATGCAGTTTTAGACATTTTGAAATTATTTTCTGATCATACCTTGACATGTGTGCCTCGCATACAAAATGGTGTTGCTGATGGACTTGCTAAGGCAGCAAGCAATTTAAAAATTCCATTGAATTCCAGCAACAAGTTCGAGATTCATGTGAAACACCGCCCCACCATTCCAGACAATCAGCGATGTTGGCAAGTCTTTCAGGATGACGAGGAGATTAGTGATTTTCTGCAGAATAAGGGTAAGTTTAAAGACACCTCCATAGATACAGAACATGATGATGGTAATGATGATACACAAATAAACCAAATGGAAGTGCTGCAACTTAAAGATAACATCATTCCTAAAGGATTGATTCCTTTGGAGGAATTTTTTGACCAAGACGATGTAGCCCGCAAATCGACATTGAGGCCGACTGAAAAAGGTGTTGAGGAGGTAAATATTGGGACAACTGAGAATCCCAAGATGGTAAAGTTATCAAAATCATTGTCACCAAAGGTAAAGGCAGAGTATGTGAAATTGTTGTCTTCATTTTCTGATGCTTTTGCGTGGGATTACTCAGATCTAAAAACATATGACACTAACATCATTCAGCATACTATCCCCATTAAACCAAATCAGAAGCCTTTCCATCAAAAGTTGAGGAGAATCAATCCAAATCTGCTACCATCGATTGAAAAAGAGGTAAACAGGTTGTATAAGTCAGGAATGATTGTACCTATCCGATTTTCAGATTGGATATCAAATTTGGTGCCCGTCAGAAAGAAAACAGGTGAGATCCGTTTGTGTATCGATTTCAGAAATTTGAATAAGGTATCATTAAAAGACAATTATCCGCTGCCAAAAATGGACCATATATTGCAGCGAGTAGTTGGAGCATCAAGGATGTCACTACTCGACAGCTATTCAAGATACAATCAAATCGTAGTGCATGAAGATGATCGTGACAAGACTGCGTTCACCACCCCATGGGGAACGTTTCATTATGCAAAACTGCCGTTTGGTTTGAAGAACGCAGGTGCCACCTTTCAGCGTGCAATGGACATGGCTTTTGCCAACGAGAAAGATGTATTTTTGGTTGTTTACCTTGATGATTTAACTGTGTTTTCAAATTCTGATGAGGAACATTTATATCATTTGAAAATTGTTTTCCAGAAGTGCAGAAAATATGGCATTTCGCTGAATCCGAAAAAGAGCCTATTTGCCATGGATGAAGGCAAGCTCCTTGGTCACATCATATCGAAAGACGGCATTCGAGTTGACCCTGCACGTGTTGAAGCCATTCAGCAGATTGAGCAGCCCTGAAACAAGAAAGAAATACAATCATTTAATGGTAAAATGAATTTTCTGCGTCGTTTCATTCCAAATCTTGCAGAGCATCTTAGAGAAATCACGAACATGCTGAAAAAGGAAAATCAGGTAAAGTGGACAGAAGAGGCGGTGAAATCATTAAATTTGGTAAAGTTAGCTCTTTCTTCAGCCCCTATTTTAATCAGCCCGGACTACACACAAGACTTCATTTTGTTTTCGTTTGCTTCTGAGCACACTTTAGCAGCTGTTTTAATGCAGAAAAAGGATGGAGTTGAGAAGCCCATTGCTTTTTTCAGTCGGATTATAAGGGACGAAGCATTGAAATACAACATTATTGAGAAACAAGCACTTGCGCTTGTAAAGGCCTTGAAATATTTCCGTGTGTATATACTGCACTACCACATTATAGCATACGTTCCTAACGCAGCAGTTAAAGATGTTTTGGTACAGGCAGATCCAGAAGGAAGACGAGGTAAGTGGATCGCTGCGTTGTTAGAATACGATGTGGAGATTAAACCGACCAAGCTGATCAAAGGACAAGGACTCGCCAAGCTTATGGCTGAAACAAATCTGCATGCTCTAGATATAAATTTGATCGCTGCCATGTCCGATGAAGATGAAGAGAGTATGTCATTTCAGGTATCTGATATTTTTGTTTCTTCCCCTTGGTATGCTGACATCTTATATGTGCTTCAGAATTTGTCTCCACCTCCCGGGATGCCTAGAAATAAGAGTAGAACATTGAAGTTGAGAGCTGCAAAATTTTGTATACTGAATTCTGCATTGTATTGGAAAGACCCTGGGGGAGTGTTGTTGAATTGTTTGGTAGAGGAGGAAGCCAAAAGAGTTTTGGAGGACTTTCACAGAGGTGACTGCGGAGGCCATTTGTTTTGGAAGACCACAGCGAATAAGATTCTAAGGTCAGGTTATTATTGGCCTTCTTTGTTTTCTGATGTATATAAGGTTGTTAAGAATTGTCACGAGTGTCAAATTTTCGAAGGGAAGCAGAAACTACAGCCTTTGCCTCTCAAACAAATTGAAGTTAGTGCACCATTTCAGCAGTGGGGGTTGGATTTCATTGGTGAAATCCATCCGGCATCGTCAGGATAGCATAGATGGATATTGACAGCTACGGACTACTTCACAAAGTGGATCGAGGCGATTCCCACTCGACAGGCCACTGATACGGTAATTATCTCTTTTCTTGAAAACAATATTCTGTCACGTTTTGGGTGTCCTAGTAAGATAATCACAGATAATGCAGTGGCCTTCAAGTCTAAGAGGATGGTTGAATTTTGCTATAAGTACAATATCAGCTTGGGACATTCGACTGCCTACCATTCGCAAGGGAATGGTCTGGCGGAATCTTCAAATAAGTCCTTGGTGAATATCATCAAGAAATTGTTGGAAATCAATAAAAAGGGCTGGCACAAGAAATTAGTGAATGCACTGTGGGCTGATAGAGTAAGTCAGAAAAAGTCTATTGGCATGTCTCCTTTCGAGGTGGTGTACGGAATAGACACGATTTTTCCTACTTCGCTTGTTGTCCCGGTAGTCAAATTACTTCAGGAAGCCGGTAGTGAGGAAGATCCCACGCAGCGGAGGATTAATCAGATGATTCATTTACAGCAGACACGGGAGGAGGTATTTCAAAATACTTTCAAGTTGCAGGAGCGCATCAAGAATATTTATGACAGGAAGGCAAAAGCAGATAAGTTTCAGCTGGATGAGGTGGTTTTGAAATGGGATGCTCGGAATGAAGATAAGGGAAAGCATGGAAAATTTGAAGGAAGGGTCATTTTAAGATTGTAGTGTATCGTGGTCAAAACGCCTTTCTTCTCAAGGAAATGAATGGAGATGATTGTCCTGGAGGGCCGATCAATGGTCGGCTGCTAAAGCAATATCACTTCTGAGTATTTTCTGTTGATTTCATCATCATTGTATATATCATTTTACTTATGTTTTATTGCAAGTGTGTATTGATCCCTCATCTTCAGTCTGGGGCCCGGAACGAAGGCTATAATTCTGGAGATGGAGGTTGGTTGGTTTGAAGTTTTTCAAGTCATTTTTATCAGTCTTTTCAGTTTAAAAATCGAGTCAATTTTGGTCAAGTTTCAGTCAGTTTTCAGTCAAGTTTGCAGTCAATAAATATCTCAAAAGTTTTTGTTTTATCTATTGAAATAATGACTCCATCGCCCAATGGATGAAGGCACTGTCTGACTCCCCCAGAGATCTGCCGTTCTTGGCATCTCCATGGAGCCACCATCCCCATCGGAGCCAATGTTAGAGTCGGTCCTTACAGCCCTCCGTCAGAGATCATTTCACTTTTTGCATATCATATTTAGGTGTCTCGCTTGCTCCACTTCGTTGCATTTCGCTACGAGCATGCCATGTACTGACGAGGGGGTCTGCTTGTCCTGTGTTTCCTCATGCTTGTACCTGCAGGGCTATTTAGAATTCCTCAAAAATCACTGAAGTTCATAGTCATTTCATTCATGTTCATAAATTATTAGTTTCGTTAAAAAGAGTCTTTAGTCCTAGAGTCTAGGGTTTTCAGTCTTTAGCATACATGTAATAAAAGCCCGCAGGCCATGAGGTTGGTTTCGAAAGATTTTTGTTTCATATTTTTATTATCAAAAGTATTTGAAGACATTTCTAGTCCAAAACTCTGTTTTGGAACTAGAAATTGTCTAATTTCATTTTTGTAATAATTGTATTTATTTCACCATAAGAAATTCCAGAGCGAGCCTCTGATCTTTTCCAAAGCCAAATGCCAGATCCCTGCAAAAACAACCAAGTATTATTAGTCCAAAACTCAGAAAAGCCAAAAGAAAAGCATTGTATTAAATGATCAAAAGTCAAAATGCCAAACATTATAAAAGTGGGTCATGGAGTAAATTTAAATTCAAATCTGATTTAATGAGATATTTTCTTCACATATAAGCCATGGAAAATCATCCATTTCCACCAATTCTCAAGGCAGAAGTCGAATTTGTGTAGTGGAGGGCCGAAGACGTGTTTGCAAAGTTGTTGACAGGTTTTGGAGGTGCGCGCTACCCACACAGTAGGCGCGCTACCCATATAGGGCGCGCTACGCACATAACACCAACAACCAGTGTTAATTAACACGGGCGCTACGCACTTGCTGTGCGCTACGCGTTGGGCAGGGGCGCTACCCATATAGCGACAGAGCCAAAAATTTTTGTCTTTGCGTCCGAGCTCATGCCAAAACACCTTAAAGGGCTTCCAAGTAGGTTCTCCATCATTGCTCAGGGATTTTTGAACAGGATTGTGGTGTTTTGAAGTGGGGAAAATAATGTATATGATGTGGAGAGGTGAAACCCTATGTTCATGGCAGATTTGTTCCTTAGGGTTTTAAATACATATTGATGGCTTTGTGAAGATTTTCCTACCTTGTATGGTTGATTTATATACCTCTGCATATATTGTCAAAGTCTCATTGCCCTCACACTCTCAGTTTATCATTCTACCACTGCTGTTATCATCATTATTTTACCACTGTCATGGCTATTTGTTTCATTGTGGTCATTGTCACATTGTGTCCCATTTCCCATTGATAAACACAGTCTTGTACTCATTTTCCCTTTTGACAAATTTTATCTAGCATTTACAAAGGCTGCACACTACATTTGCACTTGGTACTCATTTGTCAAAATTCACTTGTGATCCAAAACAGAGACTGTTTTTATGCCACTAAAACAGATATATTACCACTGTCACTTGTTTTCTTATGATGTTTTGGTACATATGCAACATACTTGGATTGTGAGAATACATTGAAACTTTGTCTTCACTACACCTATATCAACATACATATTGCAGACATTTTGTTTTCGAAGCCATGTCAGAGACGGATTCAGTTTATGAGCAGGAGTATGACAGTGATTCCACAGCAGAGGTAATGTGCCACGGAGGCCTCACAAAGGTGGCAAAGGTGGTAAGCATCTCAGGGAGGAGCCTACTTCTTTGGCTCAATTGCAGGCTTGTCCGCTTGCAATGGATTGTTTTCGGTATCAGTCATGTTTTCGATACTGTGAGATGATTTCACAAACCCAACATCATCGTGAACTGGCTAGTCTATTTGTTCTACATTTACATGATGGCCGTGTAAACCTCGCCGGAGTAGATTTCATTCTATCACCAGAGACTATTGCTCAGGCCACCGGGATACCAAATATAGGAGAGGAATGGAACAAACATCAGCAGTTAGAGAAATTCCACTATGAGCCATACATCAAACCTGGGTATATGAGGCACCTGAGCAGGGTTTTTCCTTTCAGATTCCTGAAGGATGAGTTTGCACCACTGATGAAGCTCATCATTCGGTATTTCAGTTGCGAGGGCAGATTCTCGCGTCTCTATGCGTACCATGTCCGTTTGTTGATGCATTTTACGAGGGTACGTATGATGAACATTCCATACTTCATGTATCGCAACATAGAGAGGATGATGATTTTTGTATAGAAGAAGACCCCAGCACAGCAGCATAGAAGTATATATCATTACGCTCTGATCAAGATCGTAGTGGTACATCAGTTGACACAGCAGGGCATCACTTGGGAGGATTTCACCTCCCGTGACTTCTTCACAGCACCACAGCCGCTTCCCGAGATAGTTCATGATGAGGGAGAGCCTTCACACCAGCCTGACATCCCTGAGATTGAGCATATCAGTGCTCCATTGTATGTGACATACCAGCGAGGCCACAGGGCCTTATTTGCAGCTACACGGCGAGTATTATCTCCACCCGGGGTGGAAGGGGTCTCGCCGACTCCATCAGCAGAGCGAGTATTATCTCCACATGATGTGGAAGGGGTCTCGCCTTCTTCTTCAGCACAGGTACAGATCCAGGACAGGGGCAAGAGGCCCATGCATGATGAGGGCCCTTCAGGAGGCCGGGACACTGATTTCACGATCATTGATGTTGATGCGAGCTCTCCTAGCTCGAGACTGAAAGAGATCATCCAGGAGCAAAAGGCCGAGAATGACACGCTGAAAGAGAAATTGCAGAGGGCTCAGTGGGTGATAAACTACTTGGAGCAGCGTAACAAACAACTAGAGGATGAGCACACACTTTATGAGCTGCGGCGAATCCGTGAGGATCGACAATTGGCCCGGAAGAGACCTAGTGATATGACACCGGCTGATCGAGATTCTTGGCTCACGCATGTTAACATTCATCTGGAGAAATTGTTTGCAAAGGCCAATAGAGAGAAAGACATGTTTCATCACATGAAAGATCATTATTGGGCTCGCATGCATGTCTGCAAAGCAAAAATGAAGATTCTGAAGAGGAGGTTGAGCAGAGCACTAAAACGGCGGAAAAGGTCTGATCCACTCCGGATTTTGGCCGAGGCTTCTTTGGCTGGACATGATTCATGATGGAGGGTATTCGCTCCAAATTTGAGCAAATTCGGAGAAATTTTTGTCATTTTGAAATATTTTGGTCCAAAAACAAATTTTTCAGCTATACGAGTAGCGCGTCGACGTGCTCGCTTTTGTTTGGGACACTTGTTGAAGGAAAAATTTATATTTATGGGTTTTTCATGGTAATTTATGCATGCTCAAGTATTTCCGAAGCATTTCATCAAATTCTGGATGATCAAAAGGCCCAAAAACACCATGAAAACCACCTTGCTGCCACCTTTTGCACCACCAGGAAGTACTTCTGGGAGAATGAAGTTTTGGAGGGGAAAATGAGCTCCAAATTGGGAAATTCCACTTGGGTTGGATAGCCAACATCCAGGGCTTTCCAATGAGCTATCATGAGCTCAATTTGGATGCCATAAAGTGCCCCAAAATCAGGCTGAAAGGCGTGCTACGCGTATGGCTCAGGGGCGTTACGCATATGGATTTTTGGTCAAATTTTCACCTTCCAGCTCAGGATTTCGGCCAGTTGGACCAGTTTTGCTTGTGAATGTAATTTTTGAGTTTTCATGATGTAAATTGAGGGTTTGCATGTAACTTTGGCTCAGTTTTACCTATTCTAGAAGATTCATTCTCAAAAAAGTGAAAATCAAGTAAATGAATCAGTTTCCACTCTTTTAGAGGCAAGTTGTTAGCTGCCTAGATTTTAGCTCCTTGATTAGAATTTGGTTGAAACTGATCCCTGAAGAAGGAATTCGACCCCTAGAGGCATGTAAGGGGTTAGAGTGATCTATATATTGTAATTTCTGAGACACTTTCATGGTTGGACTCTTGGGAGAACTTTGGCACACTATTGTACATATTTTTCATATTTTGGCTAAGGAAAGATCAGAGGTTTTGCAGCACCTGTTGGGATTCTTGTGGCTTTCAGTTTCTTGATGGTGTTTTCTCTCAGTTTATTGTAAGTTATTTCATGTTTTATGTATGTCGTTATCTTCTTATGCTTCTGAAACTAAATGAATGAGTAAATGAGGTTGAATCCATTGTTTACAGTGCTTTGCCTTTAAATTTGTTTAGTTTTACATGTTTTCGCCTGTTTGGAGAGGATCCATGTTCTTATTTGCCCTCTTCAGCTCCTTGTCGTTCTGATCTATCCATATACCCAATCAAAAGCATCAAGACTACTGACTACCTCGCCCCAACTCGAATTCTGCAAAGATCTGGCCTTATCCCCGGACCCAAAAATTGTTTTTCCCATTTCTCCAACAAAAACCCAAAAAATCAAAATCATACATTCCTATCTCTTTACTAGCCTAAAATCAGTATTCATTGTTCATTATAATTCATCTCAGCCCCTTTGAAGATCCTTTGCCGAGATAGACCCAGAGAGAGCCCTCTCCTGTCCTCGTAGGGCTAGCTACGAGGCTGAGCGTGGTTTGATGTAGCCTTGAGTTTTACCTTATTTCAGCCTAAGGTAGATTTGAGCACTAACACTGGGATCTTGCTACAACTTTTGAATGAGTGTCCACACATCTTCTTCATTCTTCCACTCCTTCTTTACTTTGGTTATCCAAACTTGTTGGATAATAGAAATGGCACAAAGAAATGATTCTACGTCCACATCCTTTCTTGAGAGTGCATCTGCAACAAAAATTAGCTTCCCTTTTTTGCAGATGATTTCAAAGTCATAACCCAACATATTTGTGACCCATTTTTGTTGTTCTTTTGAAGATAGTATTTGTTCTAAAAAGTCTTTTAGACTATCATGATCTGTTTTTACCTTGAAGTGTCTTCCCATTAGGTAAGGTTTCCATTTCTTTAGTGCATGTAATATTGCCAACATTTCCTTCTCATAAATAAATTTCTGTAGATAATTTCCTTTGATTGGACGACTTTCAAAAGAAATTGGTCTTCCTTCTTGCATTAAAACAACACCAATTTCATTTCTCGAGGCATCACATTATGTTGAAGATTGCAACAAGAAACAATGAAGGAGGCATCCTGAAACATCATTCCTGATCTTAGTTGGAAAAGTGATGACCTAAACTAGGTGGGGCCCACACAAGTGATTTTTGTCGCAAAGTCTATTTTTAGACTATGTCTATTTTTAGACATGTCGATCATATTCTATAAGTTTCAGGATGATATTTGTGGATGGTTGGTCAAGTTGGAAAAATAGATGGACTTCTATTTTTAGACATATTGGGCGGAATCTATTTTTAGATTGCCAGTCTAAAAATAGATATGTCGAATATTATTAGCTTTTAATAATATTTGGACTCTAAACATTATCTTATTCTCTTGGAGCACTTCAGTTAAGTGCACAGATGTGGCACAGGAGCTGACAAAAGGAATTACGCTATTCCTAGGGTTAAGTGGAGCTATTGCATGATACTTCAGTTAGAACTCATGTGACAGATTTTGGTGGAGTTGATTGAGGAAGTTAGTGGAGTTGTATTCAGTTTAACTAATCTAAACATAGTTGAGATATTTGTATTCAGTTTAAATAATTGATAAAATTAGTGAGAGTGGTGTGAATTAATTATTAATTAATTCACTAATTATAAAATCATTAATCAACTAAAGAATACATCAGTTAACTACAGTGCATGGACAATTTCAGTGGAGACCAGTGAAGAGATAGGTGAAAGAGCAGTGTGACTATCAGTTGTGACTATAGTGATGCATGGTTTTCATCCAACACTCAGTAGAGATGCCTTTAAAGACTGCGTGAGTAAGGCTGGGGAAATTCGAACTCATCATGAACCATTCTTCAGCAGGGATTGCGCAATAGAGGCAGGCTAAAGGCTGGCAAAGATCGGTGCATGGGATTTGCAAGATCAGGGCCTGATTAGTGTGTAGCAATTGGAGATTATACTGAGAGCTTGTGAGGAGCTTTGTATGATGATTGTTACATGATCTCTATGACATATATAATATACAGATAGTTGGGGGTTTTCAGCTTTAAGCTTTCCCAATACATACTGTGTTCATATGTGTGAATTTTTATGGTTTTAATGTGTGCATGCAATTAATTTTATTTCCGCATGTGATGATCAATGGTAGAAGAGATTTTGTATTTTGCATGAAGATAAAATAGTGTGTGATCAGGAGAATCTCGGTGGATAACATATCAGCTATTCAAATTTCTACACATTCCACAATAGAGTTTTTTGTGAAGTCCAGCGTAGCTATGATTTGTGCTTGGCACATTGCCTCTTTAATATGTTCAAAGGCCTTAGTTGCTTCTGGAGTCCAAGAAAATGTATATTTCTTAAATAATTTTGTTACAGGTGCTATTATTCTCCCATAATTCATAACAAACTTGCGATACTACCTTGTTAACCAGAGAAATCCTCACATATTCTTTAGGGATGTGGGGATTTTCCATTCCTTAATGGCTTCAATTTTGTTAGGGTCTACCTTAACACCCTTGTGAGATATAATATGACCCAGATAGTCCACCTCCTATACTCCAAATAAACATTTGGAGGTTTTTGCATATATTTGTTTCTCATCCAATATTTTGAGCACCCTGTCAACATGTTGAAAATGATCCTTCCAAGACTTGCTGCAGATTAGTATGTCATAAAAAAATACTAACACAAATTTTCTAAGGAAGGGCTTGAAAATGGACTTCATCAACCCTTGAAATTTAGAAGGTGCATTGGTAAGACCCAAAGGCATGAAAAAAAATTCATAATGACCCTCATGATTTCTAAATGTTTTTTTCGGAATGTCTTTAGTCTTCATTCTAATTTGATGATAACTTGAATGAATATCCAACTTGGTGAAGTAAATTGTTCTATGTAATTCATCCAATAATTCATCAATGACAGGAATGGGAAATATATATTTAAGAGTGAGATATTTAAGGTCCCTATGATCCAGAAACATGCGCAATGATCCATCCTTATTGTGCACCAATACTACTGGAGCAAAGAAAGAACTTTGACTAGGTTGAATTATACCATCCTCTAGCATTTTTGCAATCATATGTTCAATTTCGCTCTTTTGGGCATAGGGATATCTGTAAGGCCCGATGTTTGGAGGAAAACTTCCTGGAATAAAATGAATAGCATGATCATGATCACGAATATGTGGGAGGCCTTTGGGAGTCTCAAACACCTTGGAATGATTGTCCAAGTATTTTTGGAGATCTAGAGAAATAGAGGATTTCAATGTTTGAACCTGTAGTGAGCATAATTTATGCAATTACACCTCGTTGTTTTTTCTTTAGAAGCTTTGTCATGACATTGGAGATGATTATGATTCCCGATTTCCCTGTGATACCTTGTAACTCAACTTCCTTTCCTTCCCAAAAGAATTTCAAGAAGTTCTTGAAAATTAAAAGTTGTAGTCCCCAAAGATTGTAACCATTGGACTCACAGTACAACATCAACACTACCCATTGGAATAGAAAGCATTGGACTATTCAGTACACATTCCCCCATGGTTAGCTTGATATTATGGCACTTTCCAGAGCAATTTATAATTCCTCCATTTGCAACCATAACTTAACATCCTGGTGCTGTATAGATGAAGCAATTCAATTCCTTGACTATCATAAAATGAATATAATTATGTGTACTACCCGAATCAATCAACACTATTACCTTTTTTTTCTTAATACATCCTTCTATCTTAAGGGTTTGAGGAGTGGTAATTCCTGCCAATGCATTACAAGATATGGTTGGATTCATTTCTTCCTTCTCTAGTGTTGGTTCCTGGTTTATATCCTCCTCTTTTAATGTTTCTTGTTCCTTTTATTCCTCCTCTTCACAACCTATGTAAAATAATTTCTTCTCAGCGCACTTATGACCTTTAGTGTATTTTCTATCATAACTATAACAAAGCCCTTTTTCTCTTTTTTCCTCCAATTATTGCGGTGCAACCTTGTAGGTTGTGGAAGGCTAGGAGCAACAACATTTCCATCTTTATATTTGTGATTGGTATACATCCTTGTTTCCATAGTTTTGCTTTCAAATTTTCTTACCACCCTAAATGACTTCTCCAATGAATTAGGTTCCCAAAGGCGAACCTCATGTTGGATGTTATCCTTTAAAGTCCCCATGAAGACATCAATCCTATGCTTCTCTGGAATATCTGCTACCCTGATATTCAATTTTTGGAAGTCCTCAATGTGCTCTACCATTGTACCATTTTGTTTGAGATTTAACAATTGGCTAAAGAAGGTGTTGCTCTTTGTATCCTCATAATGTGCTATCAATTCTTCCATAAGAATTGACCAAGTGACAGGTGATTTATGAGAACAAAGGCATCGATACCATACAAACTGATTGGGTTCTAAATGTAAAGTTTATTTATTTATTTATTTTTTATGTTGTTTTCAGAATGTCTTCAGTCTTCATTCTAATTTGATGATAACCTGAACGGAGATCCAACTTGGTTAAGTAAATTGCTCCATGTAATTCATCAATGACATGAATGGGAAATTTATATTTAATAGTGAGATTGTTGAGGTCCCTTTAATCCAAGCACATGCACAATGATCCATCCTTATTGTGCACCAATACTACTGGAGCAAACAAAGAACTTTGACTAGGTTGAATTATACCAGCCTCTATCATTTCTATAATCATATGTTCAATTTTTCTCTTTTGGGCATATGCATATCTGTAAGGCTTGATGTTTGGAGGAACACTTCCTGGAATAAAATGAATAACATGATCATGATCACGAATAGGTGGGAGGCCTTTGGAAGTCTCAAACATCTTGGAATGATTGTCCAAAACTTTTTGGAGATCTGGAGAAATAGAGGATTTCAATGTTTGAACCTGTAGTGAGCATCATGTTAAGGTCCTATAAATATAGGAATCATAATTTTGAATTGACTAATGATAGTCTTGTAAATATGTACATACTTTGCCATTCTACAAGTTGTATTCCCATATTTGTAAAAATAAAAAAAAATAGAAAAGCAAAAAGAGGGTAAAAGTCCTAAAAGAAAGATCAAAGGACTTAGAAAAATAAGATACCCCAAAGAAAAAAGATGAATAAAATATGAAATTTTGCAAGTCTAAAAGCCACTGCTTTTTAATTTTTTCCATGATGAGTTGAACTATTCAATCTTGACTTATCATGTTTCAATTTACTTGTTTTAGATAGAGAATAAAGAGTTGTCAGACTGTTTAATCCTGACAATTCAGTAGACAAGTATAGAGTAAAAAGGAACCCAACAGTATAATCTTGGTCCTTGGATGAAATAAGGTAGAATTAGATAGTTTTTACTTATTTTAAAAGAATAAAATGTTCAAGGTTGCCAACTCAAATGCACCTGCACAAATGGAAGAAAAAATGTTAGATTAAATATTGGGTAGGTAGAAGAAGGTGGGAAAATCATTGTAAATATCTTTCACCAGGATACAATAACTAATTTCCCCTTCCCTATAGCTATTTTACATTATAAACTTTCAGTTAAATAGGCTCAGAGCATTTCTCTGACTTCTGTTGGGACCGGACCCATGGCTTAATGACTGGCTAGTTGAAAATGTCAAATTTCTATGTTAATCCCAAAATTTACATCATCTATAATTCATGCATTTTTCACCATGCAATTTCATAAGTAAAGACTCCATTTTTACTTAATGATACATAAAGCCCTCATTTGATTAACTTCCCACATCTCATAAAGCATAAAAACCCTCAAAAGTACATTATATCCTAAGTAAAAGTGATTAAGTTATGATAATGTAGCTTTGCTTTAATTTTCGTTTTTATTAGTTATATTTATGTATTTTGAGTATTCACTTTCCCCTTTGTCATATTAACTCTAACTTATATATTAATTCCCTATACAAATCCTTTTCATATTAATATAGTTCCCTTTTACTAAATATCCTTGAAAATCCCACTATTATAAACTTTAGCCAAAGTCTATTATCCCACATGTTTTAATAAAGCGCCCACAATAAACTCCCTTTGGCTAAACTATCACTATGTAAATATCCCACCCCCCTATAGTTAATAAGCCTATTTGGTTTAATTAACTATATAATAAAATAAAAATACAAAAGGGCTATTTACACATATCTTATGTGTTTTTAAGTGTAAAAACATTCCCCACCTATCCCATTTTATCCTAAGTTTTTGTAAAGGTATCATCACCTGCGCCTTTATAAATAAACTTACCAACCTTCCCCGCACAACTTAACCCATGGTCATACATTAGCTGCCCTCTATTCATTTCTTAACCCCCGGTTAAACCCTTGTAACCTTTCCCATGCACCTTTTCCTTATATATAAACTTCATTTATATATATAACCCATTTCCCAAGCTTCCTCATATATATCAAACCTTTCCGTTATTAAAACTTTGATTATTATTTAATATAAAGGTTTTATATCACCGCGCCATTGCATAAAGTCGCCCAGGTCCCACCCATCTTTCGCCGCACCTTTTTAAAAGATCTTGACCATTCACTTGACTAATCCAGATCTAATGGTGCACGTTCCATATCGCGCTCCAAAAGTGATCGACCAAAATTTTATAAAAATCACGCGATAAAATCTATTTTGCTAAACCAACGATGCTACGTGTCTGATTTTGAGTGGATCATGTTTGAAAAGGCTTAAACCACTTACCATCCAAATCGAACGCGAAAACCACTGTTGGTTTTCATAAATCCGCCTCCCGCCATTTGAAATGACCTATAATAAATGATATTTGCGGTGGTAAACATTGAAGGTTAAAACCTTTATATCATTGTTATATCCTTATTTTTCACTCCTGATTGATATAGCCTCTGCCCCGACTGTGTGAATGAAATTTAAACCTCTGCTAGCCAATTTCTTGCCCAGAAGTAGAATTTCACCACTACAATTGTATATAAAGATCCTTGAAGACTTCTACTAAACCACTGGATCCATTTCAAAGTCGAAGCTACTAGAAAGCCCTTTTCGACCACCAAATACCTGCAAAAAAGGTATTTCTCAGTGTTTTGACCCATAAAATTATGAAATTAAACTGATAAATTGAAAGAAAGGACCAAATTAAAGTGAATCAATGTTTTGAAGAGTGCCTATAAACAAGCCAAACCCTGGAAAAATTTCTCCATGAAGCCTGAATTCGTCTGTAAACCCCTTTTTTAGTCAAATCCCTCAGCTTGCATCATCTTTTTACCGAAAAGACTAATTCTAAGTACAGAATAAGCTCAAAATCCTAATGATTCATCTAAAGACCTCTTTTCTGTAGTTTTTCTATTGAAGAAACCCTGTTTCTTGTCTTATACCAGTTTTCCCTGATAAGGCCTAAATTGAGTAAATAAATACCTTTTGCAAGTAATATTTTTCCAAAAAAATTACTCAACTTCCCTTTGGTTGTGAAAATCAACTATTGAAAATAGTCTAAGCTTGCTTTACTTGTAACAAGATTACTAAAAAGCAAGTTACACCCAAGTCTGGAGCTCCCAAAGCCTCAAAGCCTGTAACAGCCAAACTTCCCAAGCCCAAATCATCAAAAATCAACAAGCCAACTCCTGCTTTAACAGCTAATTCAACTGAAGTTGTTAGACCTCTCCAACCACTTGTTTCCTCTGAAGAAAACATTCCTCTAACTGATTTAGATTACAATATTGATGATACAGTGGTAGAATTCAATCTGCTTGAGATTCATAACTGGTGTTATGATAAATTTCTGAATAAAAATCAAGATGACATACCTATTTGGGAATCCAATTTGCCCAAGTATGTAGTTCCTATTACTCATCCAGCCTAGGACTTGGTCAGATTATGTCAAATCTATTATGTTCCTGATCAGAGAGCCATAGTAAACAAATATAGAGAAATTCTGTTTTCCATCACAACAAAATCCATAAATGAAATGTTTTAGTTGAAGCTTGATCCTGGAGTAGTGCCCTTGTCAATTGAAGAGTTAACCCAGTTGTACTGAGAGTTGGAGTTCCCTAAAAAGTTTTTGGTCGTTCAGAATTTCATGCCTGAATATGAAGAAATCCCTAAGGTTAATCCTACTTATTCCATTTCTGATTTTCCTTAAGCTTCTAGACAAGTGATCTCAATGCTATCCTTCATTCTAGGATATTTTAATGATGAATTTATTGATGTAGCTATACTTGGTTTCCTTTCTACATTATCCCCTGGGCCGCCTCCTGCCATGATCTTTGATTTTGCGAGATTCATTGCAATAGCATACATTACCAATTGACCAAATTGCCCAATGAAGGAGTTTTCAGATATTCATCCTATATATTCCATTTGTTTCTAGTTTTCCAAGCTGAGCATTTTCCCATTGCTTTACAAAAGATGGATGTAGAGGGCCAGCCTCTATCAGTGATATTTTGGACATACTTGCTCAAAAAGGAAGGAAATGAATTCAGTTATAAATAGTTTTCATATTTATTCATTAGGATTTGCATGAATTTGATTTACAAGTCTGAACAACCTAGATTGAGTGAAGAAATGAAGAGAATATTACAGCTATCTGAATAATGCAAAGTAGGAGACTGGTATTTATATCAGAGACACACATAATTAAGAATCTTTGGAACAAATTTTTTCCCATATAAGTTACCTAAATTTTTAACCATCAGGGTTTTTGCATTGGAATATTTGAGACAAGTTTTAAATGCAAATGCTATAAACTTCATGGCATCAAAGAAAAAGACTCAGTTTAAGTTAAAAAGTTAGATTGGCCCTTTCATAGTAAACAACAGGGAAGCTGAAATAGAAGTATCCAAACAATTATCAAAGTATCAGTTTCAAGAGAGTTTTCAATGGAATTATGATCCACAGGGTTATGTCAGTGCTATAAGGGTAAAATGCAAGCTTCAACCTTTTATACATGACTCAAAACCCCATATTGAGAAGCTTTCCAATCAAATGGAATGGGTGGAAAATACCTAGATAGATCCTACTTCTGATACAGAAACAGTGAAAAGGACAGATAATTCACAAACTATAATAGTCACCAAGCAATCAGAATGTTCAAACAAAAGGACCAGGAATGAAGAAGGCTATTTAGCAGAGACCATTGCAGAAAACAAATTCAAGATTATTTACAAAAAGAGGGAAAAAATGACTGCTGCTGAGAAAGAAAAAATAATGGAAATAGATGATACCAATGATCATGGAATGAATGATGATCAGTCAGAAAATCAAGAGGCTACAGTAATTGTTGATGAAGTTTTGACAGAAATTGGAAAAGAACAGATTGCAGCAGATAAGAAGGGCAAGCAAATAATTTAAAAATAGGTTGATATTGAAATTCCCTCTTCCTCCAAATCAGTAGATTCAGATATCAAACAAAGGTACAAACAAATAAAGGAGAAAAATGAGGAGATCAAAAGAGAAATTTACTCACAATTTCTAGAAGAAAAGCTAGGTAATAAGGACAGATTGTTAACAACATTTGATTATTATACTAATAAAATGATCATGTCCCACCTCTAGCCAAAGGTTGTAGATCCAAAGACAGTCTCAAACTACAGAAAAACAAACTTTGAAGTTGATTCAAAGAATATCCGTGAGCTTGATCAAATTGAACTTCATAGACATACATATGAAATTCTATATTCAAAAATAGTGGATAAAACTAGGAGTACTATTCAATTGCAAAACACCATTTTTAATATGTAGGACCAGATGAGGCTAGACAAAGCCTCCTTACAGGCAAAAGAAATAAGGATTAAGTTCTTAGAAGATCTAGTCCTTCAGATAGGAGTAGATCCATCAAAAATACAGGTTGCTCAGACCTTGATAAAGAAAAAGAATGATGATATCACTGCCTTGAGGAAACAGTTAAAACTTCCTCAACATGAACATCCTCAAGAAAAGGAAATCCTCCAAGAACAAACTAAAAAAGCTGAAGTGACCAAGCTAATACTAAAACTGACTACCCAAGTCAAAGAGATGGAAGATCAGATGGACATCCTTATAAAATAAAAAGAAGCAGTAAAAGAGTCTGATATGCAATCTACTCCCATTGTTATTCCTATAGTTGGCATTGCTGTCCCTTCCACATTGGCAGAGCATTTAGACCCAAAAGTGCCACTAGAAACTGTAGTGTCAGTGAAATCTATAGACACTTCTACCACAGGATCATCCAAAACACAGGTACATCAAACAGGTGAGGTAGCTGACATAGTAAAGGCCATGGAGGAGATGTCCCTAAAGAATAATGAGATAATCAATTTGAAAAATACCATTCAAACTCTTGAAACATAAAATAGAAATGCATTTATTACCTCTAAGGGACATGAACAAAGAGCAAAAAGACTTGAAGAATAGGTAAAAATCTTGCAGCATCAAGTAAATCTCAATGAACAGGTGGCCTTCATCAAGAACTATCTTTGGACAAAAATAATTCAAGGCATACATCTACAATGGCCTTCAATTCAAATCATATATGAGCAGAGAGATCTACTTAAGGTAGCACAGGTGGAAATTGAGAAAAAAAAAAAAAAAAAAGGAGAAGAAGAACTGGCTAACAAACCATCTCAAGCTTTGAATCTTATTACATTTTTAAACAAAAAAACCAGAGAGGAGCTTGAAGAATTGAAAATCCAAGACAGGATTGAAACAATTATGCAAATAAAAAAGGTCCTAAATAAAAGGAATATAATGAACAATTTGGAGGAAAAGTGCAAGGCCATGGAGTTGTCAATAACAAAGTTTTTGGCACAATACACAATATTGAGAAAAGTAGGCCTCCCAAACATTCATGGCTTTAATGAAAAACTAATGGTTCAAACAGATTATGACAAGAAGATTAGCGCCCATGCCAAAGAACAAATAAACAAGCCTCTGCCACTAGGTTCTCCAACTGGCAAAGTTGTCTCGGATTACTTTGAAAACTGATTTTTTCTATAGAATGAAATCAAACATATTTTCATTATCAAACCAAATTTCTCAAAGTACACTGATGCTGATGAAATTTACCGAAAGTTGAAAAGTATGAAAATACCAAGTGATCATCAATGGCAGGAATTCATAGATTTGTTATAACAACATTGGAGCAGAACAACAGAAAATACAGGTAAAGAAGTGAAGATTGAGAAGAAAAATAGCTAATTTGATTATAAACTTTTTACTATTGATAATCTCTTTTACAGCAGTAAAAAGTAAAAGGGAAACTCAAATATGACAATCAAGTGATATAAACAGAAAATTGATTGTTTTTACCACTGTGAAAATTTCCTTTTACAGTGTTAAAAGGTAAATGTTGCAGTGAAAGTGTATCAGAATGATCAGCAGAGTTAAAGAGTATCTGAGAAGAAATCAATCATAAATTTGTACTATTGTAATTTTTTCTATCTTACAGTAGTAAAAGTAATAAGGAAGCAGCGTGAGAGAGTATCAAGAGGAAAAACAACGTTAAAGGATGAAAAGTGAAAGAGTATCAGTCAAGCAATCCATAAACAAATATCTTCCAAATATTCCAACAAGCATGTACACCTAGTCAACTAACTATTTTGATTATATGATGTTAGTTATATTTTTTCTAAATAAAAGGACAACTTGCTAAGTTGTTAAGCAGCTGTCCCTCTTAGTATGTTAAGATATTTTATTTTCCTAGAGTTATTCCTAGATGTCTCTAGGATACTTTGTAATAAACATTTGTATAAATACTTTAGTTTATGAAGTGTTTGGGTGGAATAAAGTTGCTGAGATTATTATAGACAAGTTTGTTGGTGCTTTGGAGGCTCATGTGTTGATTTCATAGCAGCAATCTGGATAAGAACCAAATCGACTTCGTAACTCAGGATTCATGCGATAAGCCAATGAGTAAAGTGATTTCTTACTGTCATTGTGTCCTTTTCTGAAGTTTAATTCATTGCATATATGTTATTCAAATCCAAATGATTAATTAGGAATATTATTTCAGGATTAGTGTAAAAAACTCCATGTCTTAACTACTTGATCATTTGAATGTTTTCTGTTGATTTCCGGACTTAGGAATCCTTAATTGCTCCTAGTCCCGTTTTACCCCTGCCTTCTCTCTCTTTTTCTAGATCAAAGGATCCTTCACTACCCTTTATCCCGAAAGCAGGCCATTTCATCCAACCAAACTATTCAAATCTCTGAGGGTTATCTACCTTGCCCTGAGTACATTAGCATCCTTTTGGCCTTGCCTTCCAGTCTTGCTTGCTACATCTTGACTCCATAGCCCAATGGACTAGTAGATCCCTCTTAATCTGTCTCCAAGTAATCTTATTTCCCACCAAACTTTCCAAACAACCAAGTGCACAATCATACCTAGCCTAAAATATCAATTCAAAACAAAGTTAAATCTAAAAGAGAGAGCCCTCTCTAAAATTTAGGAAGGCTAGATCCTATATTTCCAAAGTAGGTTTGTGGTTACCCCTAGTTTTCTTTAACTATAAATCAAAATCCCACGACCTAAGAAATTACTAGGGTGATAATACATCATTTATGCAATTACACCTCGTTGTTATTTCTTTAGAAGCTTTTTCATGACATTAGAGCTCATTATATTTACCGATTTCTCTATGATACCTCGTAACTCAACTTCATTTCCTTCCCAAAAAAAATTCAATAAGTTCTTGAAAATTAGAATTTGTATTCCCCAAAGATTGTAACCATTGGACTCCTAGTACAACATCAACACCACCCATTGGAAAAGAAAGCATTGGAATATTCAATACATATTCCCCCATGGTTAGCTTGATATTATGGAACTTTCCAGAGAAATTTATAATTCCTCCATTTGAAACCATAACTTGAATTTCTCCTGTTGTATATATGAAGCAATTCAATTCCTTGACTATCTTAAAATGAATATAATTATGTGTACTACCCAAATGAATCAAAACTATTACCTTTTTCTCTTAATACATCCTTCTTTCTTAAGGGTTTGAAGAGTGGTAATTCCTACCAATGCATTACAAGATATGGTTGGATTCATTTATTCCTTCTCTGGTGTTGGTTCCTGGTTTATATCCTTCTCTTTTAATGTTTCTTGTTCCTTTTATTCCTCCTTTTCACAACCTATGTAAAATAATTTCTTCTCGACGCACTTATGACCTTTAGTGTATTTTCTATCACAACTATAACAAAGCCCTTTTTCTCTTTTTTCCTCCAATTATTGTGGTGTCAACCTTGTAGGTTGTGGAAGGTTAGGAGCAATAACATTTCCATATTTATAGTTGTGATTGGTAGACTTCCTTGTTTCCATAATTTTGTTTTTACATTTTCTTGCCACCCTAGATGACTTCTTCAATGAATCAGGTTCCCAAATGCGAACCTCATGTTGGATTTTATCCTTTAAATTCCTCGTGAAGACATCAATCCTATGCTTCTATGGAATACTTTCTACCCTGATATTTAATTTTTGGAAGTCCTCAATGTGCTCTACCATTGTACCCTTTTGTTTGAGATTTAACAATTGGCTAAAGAAGGTGTTGCTCTTTGTATCCTCATAATGTGCTATCACTTCTTCCGTAAAAATTGACCAAGAGAAAAGTGATTTACGAGAAAAAAGGCATTGATACCATACAAACTGATTGGGTTCTAAATGTAACTTCTTCTTTTTTAATGTTTTTTTCGGAATGTCTTCAGTCTTCATTCTAATTTGATGATAACCTGAATGAAGATCCAACTTGGTGAAGTAAATTTCTCCATGTAATTCACCCAATAATTCATCAATGACAAGAATGGGAAATTCATCTTCAATAGTGAGATTGTTGAAGTCCCTATAATCCAGACACATGCACAATGATCCATCCTTATTGTGCACCAATACTACTGGAGCAAAGAAAGAACTTTGACTAGGTTGAATTATACCAGCCTCTAGCATTTCTGCAATCATATGTTCAATTTCACTCTTTTGGGCATAGGGATATCGGTAAGGCCCGATGTTTGGAGGAACACTTCCTGGAATAAAATGAATAGCATGATCATGATCACGAATAGGTGTGAGGCATTTGGGAGTCCCTAAATATTGTAACCATTGGACTCCTAGTACAACATCAACACCACCCATTGGAATAGAAAGCATTGGACTATTCAATACACATTCCCCCATGGTTAGCTTGATAATATGGCACTTTCCAGAGAAATTTATAATTCCTCCATTTGGTCCATAACTTGACATTCTAGTGTTGTATATATGAAGCAATTCAATTCCTTGACTATCTTAAAATGAATATAATTATGTGTACTACCCGAATCAATCAACACTATTACTTTTTTTTCTTAATACATCCTTCTATCTTAAGGGTTTGAGGAGTGGTAATTCCTGCCAATGCATTACAAGATATGGTTGGATTCATTTATTCCTTCTCTAGTGTTGGTTCCTGGTATATATCCTCCTCTTTTAATGTTTCTTGTTCCTTTTATTCCTCCTCTTCACAACCTATGTAAAATAATTTCTTCTCGAGGCACTTATGACCTTTAGTGTATTTTCTATCACAATTATAACAAAGCACTTTTTCTCTTTTTTTCTCCAATTATTATGGTGTCAACCTTGTAGGTTGTGGAAGGCTAGGAGCAACAACCTTTCCATATTTATAGATGTGATTGGTAGAATTACTTGTTTCCATAATTTTGCTTTCAAATTTTCTTTCCACCCAGAATGACTTCTCCAATGAATCAGGTTCCCAAAGGCGAACCTCATGTTGGATGTTATCCTTTAAAGTCCCCATGAAGACATCAATCCTATGCTTCTTTGGAATATTTGCTACCCTGATATTCAATTTTTGGAAGTCCTCAATGAGATTTAACAATTGGCTAAAGAAGGTGTTTCTCTTTGTATCCTCATAATGTGCTATCACTTATTTCGTAAAAATTGACCAAGTGACAAGTGATTTACGATAACAAAGGCATCGATACGAAACAAACTGATTGGTTCTAAATGTAAAGTTTTTTTATTTTTAATTTTTTTTAATTTTTTTATTTTTATGTTGTTTTCGAAATGTCTTAAGTCTTCATTCTAATTTGATGATAACATGAACGAAGATCCAACTTGGTGAAGTAAATTGCTCCATGTGATTCATCCAATAATTCACCAATGACAGGAATGGGAAATTTATCTTTAACAGTGAGATTGTTGAGGTCCCTATAATCCAGACACATGTGCAATGATCCATCCTTATTTTTCACCAATACTACTGGAGCAAAGAAAGAATTTTGACTAGGTTGAATTATACTAGCCTCTAGCATTTCTGCAGTCATATGTTCAATTTCGCTCTTTCGGGCATAGGGATATTTGTAAGGCCTGATGTTTGGAGGAACACTTCCTAGAATAAAATGAATAGCATGATCATAATCACAAATAGGTGGGAGGCCTTTGGGAGTCTCAAACACCTTGGAATGATGGTCCAAGACTTTTTGGAGATCTGGAGAAATAGAGGATTTCAATGTTTGAACCTATAGTGAGCATCATTTATGCAATTACACCTCATTGTTATTTCTTTAGAAGATTTGACATGACATTAGAGCTGATTATATTTCCCGATTTCCCTGCGATACCTTGTAACTCAACTTCCTTTCCTTCCCAAAAAAATTTCAAGAAGTTCTTGAAAATTAAAAGTTGTAGCCCCCAAATATTGTAACCATTGGACTCCTAGTACAACATCAAAACCACCCATTGGAATAGAAAGCATTGGACTATTAAATACATATTCCCCCATGGTTAGCTTGATATTATGGCACTTTCGAGAGAAATTTATAATTCCTCCATTTGCAACCATAACTTGACATTCTAGTGTTGTATATATGAAGCAATTCAATTCCTTGACTATCTTTAAATGAATATAATTATGTGTACTACCCGAATCAATCAACATTATTACCTTTTTTTTCTTAATACATCCTTCTATCTTAAGGGTTTTAGGAGTGGTAATTCCTGCCAATGCTTTGCAAGATATGGTTGGATTCAACTTGACATTCTGGTGTTGTATATATGAAGCAATTCAATTCCTTGGCTATCTTTAAATTAATATAATTATGTGTACTACCTGAATCAATCAACATTATTACCTTTTTTTTCTTAATACATCCTTCTGTCTTAAGGTTTTGAGGAGTAGTAATTCCTTCCAATGCTTTACAAGATACAGTTGGATTCATGTCTTCCTTCTCTAGTGTTGGATCCTGGTTTATATCCTCCTCTTTTAATGTTTCTTGTTCCTTTTATTCCTCCTCTTCACAACCTATGTAAAATAATTTCTTCTCGGCGCACTTATGACCTTTAGTGTATTTTCTATCACAATTATAACAAAGCCCTTTTTCTCCTTTTTCCTCCAATTATTGTGGTGTCAACCTTGTAGGTTTTGGAAGGCTAGGAGCAACAACATTTCCATCTTTATAGTTGTGATTGGTAGACTTCCTTGTTTCCATAGTTTTGCTTTCAAATTTTCTTGTCACCCTGAATGACTTCTCCAATGAATCAGGTTCCCAAAGGCAAACCTCATGTTGGATGTTATCCTTTAAAGTCCCCATGAAGACATCAATCCCATGCTTCTTTGGAATATCTGCTACCCTGATATTCAATTTTTGGAAGTCCTCAATGTGCTCTACCATTGTACCCTTTTGTTTGAGATTTAACAATTGGATAAAGAAGGTGTTGCTCTTTGTATCCTCATAATGTGCTATCACTTCCGTAAAAATTGACCAAGTGACAAGTGATTTACGAGAACAAAGGCATCAATACCATACAAACTAATTGGGTTCTAAATGTAAAGTTTTTATTTTTTATTTTTTATTTTATTTCTATTATAATGTACAAAGTTAGAATCATACTTTAGGACAGGGGTTGCTGGACTAGCCAACCCCTATTCCATGAAGACTGTTCAAAAAATAAAAAAATGGGCTGCCCTTCAAGGGGAATCCAACCATTAACATATTCAAGAGTAATATAGTTTGCAGGAAGAGACAAAGATATTCATAAAAACCATAAAGTAGCATATGTAAACTGAAATAAAGGAGGGACAAGGAGCTGCAGCTACCGATTATGGGCTTCATTGTTCTCCTATTGAGGATTTTCCTCAATTATGAAACAACCATAATTAGACATGGTCTCGATATCCTTCTTTGAGAGTTGGGGGGTGGCTCCAGAGTCAAAGTGGAGACTGTATCGGTCTTCTTGGCAACAGTTGAGTGAGCCACATTGTTTTTCACTGCATCTGTTTTCTGGGTGTCCTCTGATGGGCTCCTCCAACCACTTTCTGAGTCATCTGCCAAGTGTATGACAGGGAGTCCGATGGATTTTTGAGGTAGAGGGGAAGAGGAGCAAAATATTGTTGACTTGCTTGGCGTTTTCCTGCTGCTTGATCCAGAGAGGTGATGTTGCTCCTCCAGGAGGTGAACCAAAATTTGGGCAAAGAGCGATTGGGGGTCAAGAACCTCCAGTTATTCTAGAACGACAGAGAGGGACAAAGAGCGCATATAAATTCCAGGAGCCGGAGCATGGGAGGGGGTGCCTCTGTCGCCTCCTCGATGGAAACACATTTTGTGGCGTCTCGACATGGAATCAACGGGGTGGAGGGTCTGCAAGGCTGAGGTAGAATGCACAAAGGGATACTAGCAAGGAGCAGAGCAACCGAAAGAGGCGTGACAGAGGAGGTATGTGGAGAATGAAATATGAAGGCATAAGTGAAAATTATGGGAGAAATCAACCATAAATGGCCAGCTTGCAAGAGTGGAGGTCAAGGGGGGGATTGACTTATGCAAAGTGCCAACGTCCTCCCCTGTACCACATATTTATGGTCTTCATGCGGGAGGCAGGTGCCGCCATATGGTGTATCCAGGTACCCCTATGTTGAATGACCAGGTGGCATCCTGCATTAAAAAAATAAGTCACTTGCATCCAGGGGTTGAAGATCTTTTAGGACCAGATGATTGCAAGATGTGCATAGAGATTCATCGGAAATGGAGTGGAATTTGCTAGAGAAAAGAGGAGAGTCTTGTTCCACACCTTTATTGGATAAGAGATTCACTACTTCATTGGATGATATATGCGCATGCATAAAGGCAATGGCTTTGTGGATTTGAATCCATTGTTCCAAGTTTTCTAGTCTAGAGGCTAATCACCAGCTCTTTGAGATTTTGGAAGAGGAGGAGCCATGGAGAAGATGCTGGGCAACATTGATGATGATTTGAGAATCCCCTTCCACCTCTAGGGGAAAGAGATCGTTATCTTGTGCTAGATTGAGGCCTTGGATAAGTCCTTCCAGTTTAGCAGAGTTTTTGTTGTCCCAACCAATGGATCCAAAGAAGATTAGCAAGGGATATAGAAGTTCCAATTGACCCATATGTGGCATTCTGAAGGCATAGATGGGATATCTGAGTCCCTCCATTGACGCAGGGCTAAGGTATCCTTTATATTGTTGCATAATTTGTTCCAAACAATATCGTGAGGCGTTTCCAGATCTTTGAAGATTTGGTTATTCCTCTCTTTCTAGATTGTATAGAGAAGTAGCCTAGGGATGAGCAACCAGAGAGAGTTGAGGAGATTTTTGGTGAATGGGCCTTTCTACCAATGATAGATCGTATTGGTGACATCATCCCGCCTTTTGTTGGTTTGACGATAGAGAATGGCTACTTTGTCCCAAAGAGTGATTGCAAAGGGGCACGTATCCATTAGATGATCTATGGTTTCCTCCTGAATCTGACATATGGAGCACCGTGAAGGGCCAATGAACCCTTTTTTCACTTGATTGTCCCAAGTTAAGATGCGGTGCTTGCTGAGCAGCTAGAGAAAGGTGGAGACTTTGGGCTAGATACTGGAGTTACATATTTGTGACCAGATTTTATCAGCTTGATTTGGATTGGATGGATGGAGCAATTGATAGGCCTTCTTGGTAGTGAAAATTCATTGGGGAGCATGACCCCACCTGAGAATATCTAGTCCATCTAGACATTGAATTTTCATTTTTGTAATTTCAAGCCAAATATCATCATGGGTTTCCTTATGCCAATTTTCATGCCACTAAGTGGTGGGAAGCCATTGGCGAAATCCTTGAGTGTTCAACAATGTCCAGAAGTGTTCGATATGAATGTTCTCTATGTCTTGAAGAGTAGATTTCCACCTGGGTTTTTTAAAAAGTGTTGCAAGTTTAGGCTGTTATTTCCATGAGTCTTCCCAAAAGCGAGTCAGGGATCCTAAACGAATTTCCCAAAAGCTGTGAGATTGGATGGTGAACTTATGTTGATTTAAAGCTTTCCAGATTTGGGAGCCTGTGATTTCCATATTGTAGCGTATATGATCCTCTTGTGTCTAATTTTCTACATATGTAGCTGCCAAGAGCTGGGCCCAGGATGTATGAGGATTGGATACCCATTTCCACCAAATGCGAGCTCCCATGATGATATTTCTTTTCTCCGGGTCCCTTAGACCTAATCCTCCTGAGTGTTTGGGTGAGCAAACTTTAGACCATCTAACTAAGGCCCATATCCTGTCGTCTTTGTTTCCACCCCATAGAAAGGTGCATTATAGATTGCAAATGGGTTTCAAAACCCATTTTGGAGCAGCCAGCACTGAGAGGAGGTAAATTGGCATGGATTGGAGGACAGACTTGATCAACACAAGAAGACTAGCAATGTTGAGAGCATGGTGGGTCCAAGAAGATAATATTTCTTCTAGCTTGTATAGGAGCGCCTTCCAAGAAGTTTTCTTGATGGTTGAATTAATGAGCGGGGCTTCGAGGTATTTTGAGGGGAGAGAGGCAATGGAGAAACCAAGGATCCGTGCAATGTTGCATTCAGTGACAATAGGAGTATTGAAGAAAAAGAGCTACAATTTTTTGGCATTGATAGTAGTTTCGAAAGCTTCAGAGAAACAATCGAGAAGAGATATAAAAGAGTTGGCTTCCTGGATGGAAGGATGGCCTAAAAGCATGTTGTCTTACAAAAACTGTTGATGGGAGAGTGAAGGGTTATTGTTAATGGTGATTCCTCTGAGGGATTAAGATTTGATGACATGACAGACTAAACATCCCAGCCCTTCCGCCATGAGGACAAACAAGAAAGGGGAAAGAGGATCACCCTGACATATACCTCTTGAGGGAGAGAAGGTGGGAGAGGGAAAACCATTGATAAGAATGGAGAAAAAAGGAGAGGAGAGCATGCTCATGATCCATCTGATCCAGGTGGGACTGAAGCCGAAGGCCAAGAGCACATGTTGGATGTAATTCCAACTAATTTTATGAAATTATTTTGAGAGATCGGTTTTGAGAAGCATATCTAGATTTTTTTTCACTTTCAGAGAGTGGATGACTTCATGTGTTAGGATAATACCGTCCACAATTTTTCGTCCTTCCACATATCTCGTTTGCTCATGTGATATGAGCAGTGGGAGGAGAGGTTTGAGCCTATTGGATATCACTTTTGATATGAGGTTATAAATGATGTTGCAAAGGGCTATGGGGTGATAGTTACCCAGAGTGACAACCTATTCCTATTTCGGGATCAATGTGAGGAATGTGCAATTGAGGGCTGGTAGAACCCACTACATGCTTCTAGATTCTTCAACAACATCCTAGACCTCCTACTTGATAACATCCCAAAAGCAGTGAAAGAAGTTAGAGTTGAAGCCATCCGAAACTAGATCTTTCCCATATTTAAACTGTGACATAGCTTGTTCAACCCCTTGCATCGTGGTGGGTCGCAACAACACTTGATTGTGATCCTCTGTGATGATCCTTGGAATATGATGGGTGATTCTGTTGAAGGTAGGCTATTGATCTATGTTGGGTTCTTTGAGAGTGTCCTCAAAATAGTCCAAAAAATCTTGTTCAATATCATTATGTACTTCGAGCTGGTCCCCATCTTCATTCTTGAGAATTGAATGTGATTTTGCATTTAGCATTGGATGGTTGAGCGATGGAAATATTTTTTATTTTTCCCCCCTCTCTGAGCCATCGAATTCTAGATTATTGTTTCCAGAGAATTTCCTCCTATTGCCTACGGTCTTCCAATTTTCCCATTAGATCTGTCTCCTAGTCCACGAGAGTGTCTGTGCGACCTTCTGGAATGATATTTTGTTGGAGACAGGCCATCTGAGCTTCCAACTATGTTTGATGTTTGAAGATGTTTCCAAAGGATGATTTATTCCATTTCTTGATGTTGGCTTTGAGAGTTTTTATTTTCTGCTGGAATGTATAAATTTGAATAACAGATATATTATTCACCGAGATTCTCCTGATCACACACTATTTTATCTTCATGCACAATATAGAATCTCTTCTACCATTGATCATTACATGTGGAAATAAAATCAATTTCATGCGCACATTAAAACCATAAATAATCACACATATGAACATGGTATTTCATGGGAAAGCTTAAAGCTGAAAAACCCCAACTATCTGTATATTATATGTCATAGATATCATGTAACAATCATTGTACAAAGCTCCTCACAAGCTCTCAGCACTACCTCCAATTGCTACACACTAATCAAGCTAGATCTAGCAAAACACATGCTCCAACCCTTGCCACTTGATAGCCAGCCTCTATTACGTAATCAATGTTATAGGATGGCTCTTTAAATAACATAAACCACCTTGCTTTTACTGCGCAATCCTCATGGTCTCCTCCTGTTGGAGTCGGTCTTTACATCCCTCCGTCAGAGATCATTTCTCTTATTGTATTTCATTTTTAGGTGTCTCATTCAGCTCATTCATTTGCATTCCGTTAGGGGCATGCCATTATCTAACGGAAGGGCTTTGTCACTCATTCTCCCTCATGTTTGTACCTGTTGGTTGGTCAAAATTTATCAAAATTCATCAAAGTTGATTTTAGTCATTTACAGTCATAGATGGTATTTTGGTCAAACAAGAGTCATTTCAGTTTTTAGGTCTGGGTTTGGTCTTCAGGATGTCAAATAATGCCAGCAGGCCATGGGGAGGTTCAAAATAAGTTCTATTCCAAAATTTTCATCATCAATAATGCTCAAGGATGATTCTTCTTCAAAACTCTGTTTTGAGGAAGAAATCGTCAAATTTATTGTTTGTAATAAATATGTATTTTTTAAAGTTTTCCGTCATGAAGTACTTCAGATGCAGCCCCGTTCATCCTTTACCGAAATACAATGCCAGCCATCCCTGAAAATTTTGATAAAAAGTTTCATCAATTCAGTCAAAAATCAGAGGAAACTTGAAAAACAGAGTTTGTATTAAAATGTGAAAAAGTGCCAATGCCAAACATTACAAAAATGGGTTTGTAAGAAACAAAAATTAAATCCATCACTATAAGATATTTTCATTGTTTCAAACATCCATTGGTATGCCAAGGGATGGATTGAAGTCGACTTAAGTGGTGAGAGAGCAAAGTTGTGTTTTGAAAGCCAAGACTGTGTGTTTGGAGTGCGCGTGATGCATCCACGAGGGGCGGCGCATCCACGAGGCGCGGCGCATTGGGCCAAGTTTGACTGTGTTAAATTGCACTGCCGCGGTGCATCCACGAGGCGCGGTGCACTGGGCTTGTGTGTGGCGCACAGAGCCTCTAAGACAGAAATTCATCACGACTTCATAAAAAACCAAATCGACTCAACTCTTTTGCTCCAAATAAGTGTTTGTGCGCCCTTTCCATTGATTTAGCTTGTGTTTGTTGCGATTTGAAGAGGAGGATATAAGAGTTTGGTTGGTGAAACATAAGCCCTATATTTGTATCAAAATTTGCTCCCTTAGGGTTTGAAATTGAAGCATTAAAATTTGACTTTGGTGCTAAACGCTCCCACTCTATTGTTCATTTGTGTTTCCCATCACTGTTATGTTATCATAAGGCCCCTCTCCTATTCCCTCTGTCCCAAAACCAATCATATCCCTTGTTCCCATTTTCCCTATCACTAAACCCTACTAGCCCTCCCCCTTTCATATCATTATAAATTCCCAATTCCTAAAATAGTCAAGTGACTGTCTCCACATCCTTAATTCCACTTGACTCAAATATATCTTGTTCTCATTTATCCCTATCTCTAAAACTACAATTCCCATCACCATACCTCTCCCATATCATTTGCAAAAAATCCCCAATTCCCAACAGTCAAGTGACTGTTATTGCATTAAATTCACTTGGCTAATCCTCACTTTTCCCACTATTCATATTTCCTCATAGTCCCTCATTTCCTATTTAGCACATTTGGCATTGAAAACAAAGACACTAAGTCCAATTTCTCATTTTCAACACACCAAACATACACCTTGTTTTCAGCACCATGACAGAGACAGATTCATCATATGAGCAAGAATATGAGCAAGCCAGTGACTCAACCACAGAGCTAAATGTACCGAGAAGGCCTCATAAAAGTGGCAAGCACGTCAGAGAAGAGCTCACTTCCTTGACTCAATTGCAGGCCTGCCTGCTTGCAATGGCATGCTTTCAGCAACAGTCATGCTTTCAGTATTGTGAGATGATTACTCAGATTCAGCATCATCAGGATTTGGTTCGCTTATTTGTCCTACATTTGCATGATGGTCATGTAAACCTTGCTGGAGTGAACTTCACCTTGACACCAGAAACCATTTCTCAGGCAACCGAGATATCGAACATAGGTGAAGAGTGGAACAAGAGACAGCAGCTGGATAGAGGATATTATGAACCTTACATCAAGCCTGGCTATTTGAGGCAGCTCAGTAGGGTATTCCCATTCCGGTTTCTGAAGGATTCATATGCACCTTTGATGAGACTTATTATCAGATACTTCAGCTGTGAGGGTCAGTTCTCACGCCTTTATGCATACCACATCAGACTTTTGATGCATTTCACGAGAGTGAGACTGATGAGTATTCCATATTTCATGTATCGAAACATAGAGCAGGTGACTACCCTTGTACAGAAGAAGACTACAGAGCAGCAGCATAACATCATTTATCATTATGCTCTCATCAAGATCATTGTGGTACATCAGCTTGGATTGCAGGGCATCGCATGGGATGATTTCATTTCCCGTGACCTTTTCACAGCCCCTCAGCCTCCTCCCGAGATTGTTCATGATGCAGGAGAGCCTTCACATCAGTTTGAGGTTCCCGAGACAGAATCTATCAGTGCTCCAGTGTGTGTTACATATTAGAGAGGCCCCAAAGCCTTATTTGCAGCAGCACGATGAGTACTATCTCCACCAGGGGTGGAAGGGGTCGCGTTACCTTCATCAGCAGTGCGAGTACTATCTCCACTTGGCGTGGAAGGGGTCTTGCCTTCGAAATCAGTACAGGTATAGGACAGAGGCAAGAGGCCCATGTAAAATGAGGGCCCTTCAAGAGGCAAAGACACTGATTTTACACTCATTGATGTTGATTTGAGTTCTCCTAGCTCAAAGATGAGAGAGACCATCCAAGAACAGAAAGCTGAGATCGACACATTTACCATGAAGTTTCATAGAGCTTAGTGGATTATAAATTACCTGGAGCAGCGGAATAAACAACTAGAGGATCAGCAGACACTCACGGAGTTGCAAAGAATCCGTGAAGATCGGGAATTGGCCCGAAAGAGACCATGTGACATGACGCCCTTTGAGCGGCAGATTTGGCTTGAGCGAGTCAAAATTCATCTTGAGAAGTTGTTGGCGAAGGCCAATAGGGACAAATACATGCTCAGGCACATGAAGAACCACTATTGGGCCCACACACATGTTTGCAAAGCTAGGATGAAGATCCTGAAGGCGAGGCTAAGGAGAGCACTGAAACGTCAGAAAAGGCCTGATCCACTCCAAATCTTGGCTGAAGCTTCTTTGGCTGAGCATGGCACATGATGGGGGACCTTCACTATAAATTTCAGCAAATTTGGAGTAAATTTTGTCATTTTTGAAATTTTGGTCGCAAAACAGATTTTCCCGCCCGACGCGTCACGCCACTTGGCGCGCGCTTATGATTGGGACATCTTCTGGAGGAAAAATTGATATTTTTGAGTTTTTTATGATAAATTATGCATGCTCAGGAATGGCTGAGATATTTCATCAAGTTCTGGGTGGTTTAAAAGGTCAAAAACACTCAAAAATGGCCTTTCTGCCACTTTTTGCACCAGCAGGAACCAGTCTTGGGAGATTTTAGTTTTGAAGGGGAAAATGACATCCAAATCCAAAAATTCCACTTGTTTTGGATAGTAGACAGACAGGGATTTCCAACGAGCTATCATGAGCTCAATTTGGACTTCAGGAAGTGCCTCAAAATCAGCTCCAAAGTGGCACGACACATTGAGTTTTCTGGCGCGGCGCATAGAGAAATTTGGCCCCATTTTCACTTTTCAGCTCAGAAATTCGCCCAGTTTGACTAGTTTCACTTTTTTATGTAACTATTGATCTATCTTGATGTAACTTGATGACTATGATGTAATTTTTGCTCATATTTACTTGTTCTAGAGGATTCATTCACTAAAAAGTGAAAATTAAATGAATGAATCAGTTTCCTTCCTTATAGAGGCAAGTTGTTTGATTGCCTAGATTTCAGTTCCTTGTTTTAGAATTGGTTGAAACAGCTCCTATAATTTTGAATATTGCAACAAGAAATAGTGAAGGAGGCATCTTGAAACATCTTTCCTGATCCTAGTTGGAAAGTGATCACCTAAACTAGGTGGGGGCCACACAAGTGATTTTTGTCGCAAAGTCTATTTTTAGACATATGGATCATGGTCTATGAGTTGCAGGATGCTATTTATGGATGATTGGTCGAGTTGGTAAAAATAGATGGACCTATATTTTTAGACATTGGGCGGTTTCTATTTTTATACTGCCGGGCTAAAAATAGAACAATCAAATATTATTAACCCCTAATAATATTTAGACTATAAACATTATCTTATCCTCTTGGAGCACTTCAGTTTGATGCTTGGATGTGGCACATGCAGCTGACAGAAGGAAATACGCTTTTCCTAAGGGTTAGTTGAGCTATTGCATGGTTGACTTCAGTTAGAACTCATGTGGTAGAGTTTGGTGGAGTTGATGAGACAGTTGGTGGAGTTGTGTTCGGCTTAACTTAGTTGAACTAGTTGTATTTAGTCTAACTGATAAATACACTAGTGATGAGTGGTGTGAATTAATTATTAATTAATTCACTAATTATTAACTCATAAATCAACTAAATAACACATTAGTTAACCGCAATGCATGGACAGTTCAGTGGAGACCAGTGTTAGAGGTGGGTGAAAGGGTGAGTCTACTATCAGTTGTGACTATGGCTGTGCATGAGATTTGCACACACATGGATTGAGATTGCCAATGAGGATTGCGCAGTACAAGCTAGGTGGATTCGAATTTGGATCTCATCATTATTCATCTTGGATTGCGCAGTAGAGGCAGGCAGACTTGTGGAGGAGATTTGAACCTGTGACTTGTTCATCTTTCGTGCTAGTTTGTGTGTAGCATGTGAGATAGTGCTGAGAGCTGTGAGAGCTTTGTGCTATGTATTGTTACATGTTCTCTATCATTATATTATACAGATAGTTGGGGGTTTTCAGCTATTGCTTTCCCCATTACATATTGTGTTGATATGTGTGCTTGATTATTGTTTTATGTGCGCATGCGACTGTTTCTATTTCCGCATATTGATGATCAATTGTAGAAGAGGTTATGTATTATGCATGAAGCTTAAATAGTGTGTAATAAGGATAATCTCGGTGAATAATTCAGCAAATTATTCAAATTTCTACATGGTATCAGAGCGAGAATTGATCATCGGATCTATTACAGTGATTACAATTTATTTCAGTAGACAGAGTTTGTAAGCGGGTCAGGTAGCCTCTGGATCCATCCTTTCTCTGAAAGGTGATATATCTAGTAAATGCCCCTACAGTCGATCTCTGTGCTAGAAATACTTTGTTGTCACAAATCCAGAAGCAGTTGAGTTTTGAGCTTGGAATTTGAAATTTGCAGCAGTTTTTTCTTGGTGTCGAAGTCAAAATGTCTTATCAAGGATTGCGATTGGAGTATGCTCTTGAAGGCAGCTCGAATTATATTACATGGAGAGATAGGATGGAGGCAGTGTTAGATGACAATTGGCTAAAGGAGTTCACAGATGTTGAAGTCCCAAAGCCTACTGATGCTGCTCAAGTTGAGGCTTGGCAAAAGAAGACAGCAAGGTGTCGAAGGATTCTGTTGGAGGGCGTGAAGGATCACATAGTATCCAGCCTGCATGGAAAATATTCTCAATACTTGATGTGGAAAGCGTTGACAGAATTGTTCCAAAGCAAGAGCGATCAGAGGAAGTTGGCGCTCAAGGATAAACTCAGGAAAATAAAGATGGTGAAGAATGACACTATTCCGGTATACTTGACAAAGTTTGTCCACTGCAGGGATGAGCTTGGGAGTGTAGGAGTTAGTGTGGATGATGAGGAATTGGTGAGCTTGGCTCTCCTTGGTCTTCCGAAGAGTTGGCATTCCTATGAGGATTCTATCAATGGCCGGGAGAAATTGCCAGGATGGGAGCGACTCTGGTCGGATCTTGTGCAAGAGGAGATAAGGCGGAGTACCAGGGATGGATCTTCATCAAAGGCATCTGATGAAGAATATTGCACTTTGGCTACCAAAGCAAGGAAGGGGAAGGGCAAGAAGAATGATTCTCAATACAGTGCGGATGGTAAAGAGTGTGACATGTCCAAAGTGAAGTGTTTTCACTGTCACGATCATGGACATTACGCCACGAATTGTCCACAGAAGAAGAAGAACAAGCAGGATACTGGAGCTGCAGCTGGTGAGGCTTTTGCCTCACAATTTGAGCTGGACTTCTCATTGATCGCATGCATGGTGTCTAGTGCATTGGGATCGGGGTGGTATTCTGATAGTGGCACTTCCTTTCACATGACGGGAGATGTGAATCTTTTCAGCGACTTGGTGGAGAAAGATCTCCAGTTGCATGTTGAGTTGGGTGACAATGCGACCGGCATTGGTACCATAACCTTTCAGAGGGAGTCAGGTAAACTCATTCTTTTACAAGATGTAGTGCATGTTCCAGGTTTAAAGAAGAATTTGATCTCAGTCGCAATGTTAGAGGATAAAGGGTATGAAGTTGTCTTCAGTGAAGGAAAATGTTTCCTTCGGCACAAGGCAACAGGACAAGTCAAGAAGGTTGGGATTCGAAAAAAGAATCTCTACAGACTTGAAGTAGATGGGATGTCTACGGAGCTTCCTACTGTTGGGAAATGCAAGAAATACATGCAATTGATGCTTGAGAGGGAACAAGTTTTGCATGCAGGTAAGAGTGAACCTCGAGATGTGGAGCAACCACAAGATGAGGATCATGGAGTGGGAGAAACCACTCATGCAGAGAAATTTCATGCCAGATGGGCAGAGGGAGTGCATGCAGCTATACCACCAGGTGAGAGGTGGGGCGACATGCATGATTAATCCCAAGAGGAGATTTCTAGGCAGGATTCATGAGATGGTGTGGATCTCATGAATTGAACCTGGCTATGAGGTGCCCACAGCGCAACAGTAGCATCATCAGTTGGATTGATGCAGGCAGATCAAAGTGATAGTGTCAGATACTAGAGCGCGAATCAGAGTTGACAGCAAGTGCAGAGTGCATGGGTGCAAGAGTTCAACAACGCAGTGGTTCCTGAAGACATGTGCAGTAGCTAAGCAGAGGTCGAAGACTTTGATAGATGCATCAGATTGATTGAGTTTTTTGGAGCCTATTCAGTTTCAGAGGAGTTGCAGAGCAGATGCATGGAGTTGCATGGCGCTTGTGAAGGTTGCAGGGCAAATGCATGGAGTTGCATGTCGCATGCAAAGACAGTCCTTTCTTGTTGAGAGGGAGTGTTGAAGATTGAAACAAGAAATAGTGAAGGAGGCATCCTGAAACATCTTTCCTGATCCTAGTTGGAAAGTGATCATCTAAACTAGGTGGGGGCCACACAAGTGATTTTTGTCGCAAAGTCTATTTTTAGACATATGGATCATGGTCTATGAGTTGCAGGATGCTATTTATGGATGATTGGTCATGTTGGTAAAAATAGATGGACCTATATTTTTAGACATTGGGCGGTTTCTATTTTTAGACTGTCGGGCTAAAAATAGAACAGTCAAATATTATTAACCCTTAATAATATTTAGACTATAAACATTATCTTATCCTCTTGGAGCACTTCCGTTTGATGCTTGGATGTGGCACATGCAGCTGACAGAAGGAAATACGCTTTTCCTAAGGGTTAGTTGAGCTATTGCATGGTTGACTTCAGTTAGAACTCATGTGGCAGAGTTTGGTGGAGTTGATGAGACAGTTGGTGGAGTTGTGTTCGGTTTAACTTAGTTGAACTAGTTGTATTTAGTCTAACTGAAAAATACACTAGTAATGAGTGGTGTGAATTAATTATTAATTAATTCACTAATTATTAACTCATAAATCAACTAAATAACACATCAGTTAACTGCAATGCATGGACAGTTCAGTGGAGACCAGTGTTAGAGGTGGGTGAAAGGGTGAGTGTGACTATCAGTTGTGACTATACTTGTGCATGAGATTTGCACACACATTGATTGAGAATGCCAATGAGGATTGCGCAGTATAAGCCAGTGGGATTCGAACTTGGATCTCATTCTTTTCCCTATTGGATTGCGCAGTAGAGGCAGGCAGACTTGTGGAGGAGATTTGAACCTGTGACTTGTTCATCTTCCGTGCTAGTTTGTGTGTAGCATGTGAGATAGTGCTGAGAGCTGTGAGAGCTTTGTGCTATGTATTGTTACATGTTCTCTATCATTATATTATATAGATAGTTGGGGGTTTTCAGCTGTATTCTTTCCCCATTACATACTGTGTTGATATGTGTGCTTGATTATTGTTTTATGTGCGCATGCGACTGTTTCTATTTCCGCATATTGATGATCAATTGTAGAAGAGGTTATGTATTATGCATGAAGCTTAAATAGTGTGTAATCAAGATAATCTCGATGAATAATTCAGCAAATTATTCAAATTTCTACAAGATGAGCTCGACCCCTAGAGGCATGGGAAGGGGTTAGGATGGTCTATATCATGTATTTTCTGAGACATTTTCAGGGTTGGACTCTTGGGAAAAGTTGGGCACCTCATTGTATATTCATTTCAAATTTTTGGCAAAGGAAAGACCAGAGTTTTGCAGCACTTGTTGGGATCCTTGTGGCTCTGAGTTTTGATGATGTTTTACTCCATGTATCTGTAAGTTTCATTAATGTTATATGTATGTCATTTCCCTTCTCTTTGCTTCTGAAATCAAACAAATGAGTAACTAAGGTAGAATTCATTAGTTGGCTAGTGCTCTGCCTTAAACTTTTGTTTAGTTTTATATGTTTTCGTCAGTTTGAAGAGGATCCTTTCACCCTCTTGCCCTCTTTAGCTCCTCAGCAGTCCTTTCTATCCATTCAATTAATCTAAGACATCAAAGTCGTTGCCTTCCTCGCCCCAACTTGAACTCTACAAGAATTTGGCCTCATCCCCAAGCCCAAAATTGCCTTTCCCTTTTTTCCAAAAAAACCCCAAAAAATTAAAACAAATCCTCCTATTTGCATATCTAGCCTAAGATTAGTTGTTGTTTCAGTCATCTCAAGCCCCATTGAATACTTTTCGCTGAGATTGACCCGGAGAGAGCCCTCTCCTGTTCTGGTAGGGCTAGCTACCAGACTGAGCGTGGTTTGGTGTTATCCTGTCTCTGCCTTCCTTCAGCCTGAGGTGGATATAGGCAATAACATAGTAGCGACCATACTAGGGATGAAAATGGTTTGCTTGTTGGTGTTATTTGTTTCATAAGCTACAGACGGAGCCTGAAGTTATGCCAGGTAGCCTTCGAAACGCTTTTGCTTTACATTAGCATAAGTAGATAAACATTGCTTCAGTCAATCTCCGGTCTAGCTTGTGAACGTGACACTTGACTTGTGAATTACCCCAGTATATCAAATCATTCTGGAATTTTGGGTGATTGTGTCTAGAATTTGATAGGCTGAAATAAATCGGTTGCGTCCCTTTGATTTTTGAATAGATCAACACACTGGCTTCCAGAAGACATACTAGAGAAAATCTCGATCTTGATCCACCTCCAGTGTATGAGAATCCCAATCTGATTCCAAGAATCCTCCGACAAGAAATTCCCGTGATCCCTTTGTTTAAATCTCATTCATGCCCTACTGTATTTGAATTCCTTGAAGATATTGAGTTTGATGATCAATTCGAGTTGTCGTTGTTTGAAACTAAGTCTGAAAGTGCTACTGGTTCTACTATCATAAATCCCGAGTTTATCAAGTATCTTGAGGTTGAACAAGCTAATAGATCCATTGATATTTACATCCTAAACATTCAGAACTCTATTGTGGCAACGAATATCCTTGAATTCATAGAGTCTGCATCTGAAACTCTTGGTCCATCAGTAGTTACTTCTGATTCACAAGTTCACGTTGAGCCTTCTTTCATTCCTACCATTCCCTTACAACCATCTATATCTGATCAGCAATCAGCAGTATTCTCTCCTCCATCCCCACCACATACACCTCGTGCATCTACTGCTCCTACTCCACCTGTTTCTCCAAGACAGATTATAAATCCACCAAGAGCAATGGCTGCTAGATTCACACCTCTTGTCTTGCCCCAAAACTTGGATCCCATGCCTGCTGATTATCAGAGTACGATCCCTTTGTTTGATGGTACTCCTCAAAGAGTGCCTGCTCAGCAGCATATTGATAGAATGACATAATTTTTTTATCTCCATGAAATTGATGAAGATAATGTCACCATGAGGTTGTTTGTGCAAACTTTCGGAGGTGAGGTGCGTAAGTAGTTCAGAGCTTTGTAGCCTAGAAGTGTTGCTACATTGGCCTAGCTTCAGAGATAGTTTCTAGATCGGTGGGAAATAAAGAAATATCCACTTCAAATCACTTCTGAATATACCAAGATCAAGCGCAATGCTGGTGAGTCCGTCCAAGACTATTGTATCAGATTTAATGCGGTTTATAATGCAATTCCTGATGATTTAAGGCCATCTAAGAAATTAGCTTTGCTTAAGTTTCCAGATGGTTTTGATCCGGAGATGGCCTATTCATTACGAGACAGAGATCCGCCCACTTTGGAGGACATGCAGAAAATTGTCGTTAGTGTTGAAGCTAATTTGAATGACAAGAGAGTTAGATTGAGAGTTGAGAAGAAAGTTGTAATAAAGGAAGAAGCTTCTACATCTACATCAGATCAGCTACTCCGTAAGGTGGAAAGAATGATTGAAAAGATCACGCTTGATAAGCCCGAACCGCAGATTCGAAATCCCAACTTCCGTGGTCAGCAGCAGCCCCAATTCAGGATCAAACAACGAGAGAAACGAGCACAAGACCCAATAGTCCAGTAGCAAGTAAAGACACCTCTTCAGCAGAATTTTGTTGGTCAGGATTCAGATGATGAAGATGATGTAGTAGGGGAGGAAAATCACTTCTTTACTCTTGATGATTTGCCCATTTATATCACTGAAGATGAGGAGTATGTAGAAAGTTCAGTGGTACAAAGAGATGAGGATTTTATCTTTGCCAATGATGCAGCTCTTAAGGAAGAGTCGGCTGAGTATCATAGAGGTTATATGAATGCCTTGTCAGCCCAGCAGAAGCAATATTATATTAGAAATAGAGATGTGCCTGTCAATCCAATCCAAAAGAGAAAGGAAGTTTCAGCACCTAAAAACGATTCACTTGTTGCACAAAAGAAACAAAAGGAGATAGTTGATCCCACGGCCACCAATTCATCATCAGCAAAAAAATCAAATCAGCCAATTACATCGAGGGAGAAGGCTGAAAAGAGAGATGTTCCAGCCAAAGAGATCGAAAATACTTCAACCTTTAGTTTGAAGAATGAGATTTCTAAATTAAAGGTATCCATTCCCTTGACTGAAATAATGAAGAACAGCAGTTATAGAGGTCAAGTTTCTAAAATTCTGAATTTCGATCCTATGTCTGATATGGTGAATATTGAAGATGATCAACCTGAACTGATATTTGGACCAGCTTTAGATGGTGAGTCTCCAGATAGCGAAGTGCCTCCTTTTTATATCAGTCTTCGATTGCATGAGTTTGTATTGCATAATGCCATGTTTGATTCCGGTGCTTCCCATAATCTTATGCCGAAAGAAATCATGGAGAAGTTGGGTTTAGACATCACGAGGAAGTACCATGATCTTTATTCATTTTATTCTAGCAGAGTGAGATGTATTGGGCTCATTAAAGACTTGGTTGTTATTTTAGATCAAATTCCTACAAAGAATGTTTTGATGGACGTTGTTGTGGAAAACATTCCTCCCAGATTTGGTATGCTGCTTTCCAGATCTCGGGGAGAAAAATTGAAAGGGACATTACAATTAGATTTCTCCTATGCAACGATTCCCGTGTTTGGCCAAATGAGAAAGTTGTACCGGGAACAAAAAATGAAGTACATGATTACAACCAAGGAGAAACCGGTTAATCATCCGATTAATTATGTACATACAGATTTAGAATCTTTTGTTTTGTTTGCCGATGGTTTCAATGATGTAGATAGTCAGTTAGTTCAAGCAGAAGATATTCCAGAGATTACTGAGAATTTCAGAGAAGTTTTGCAGAAATAAAGGCAAAAACCGGAAAGCACAGTTGAGCAATCAGCTAAAGATAGTGGACAGCAAGCAGAAAAAACAGAGCTAGCACAATTTCAGCACTTAGAAGATGATGAAGAGGGTCTATGGACCATGGATTTCGATGGTGCAGTTGGGAGTGATGGTGCTGGAATTGGTATTTGGGTACGCAGTCCTTTTTCCGTTCCAAACAAGGTATCGAGCAATGTACGGGTATGTTCTTACAAGTTAGCATTCAATTGTTCAAACAATGAGGCTGAGTATGAAGCTCTGATTGCTGGCCTAAAAATTCTTAGAAAGCTTAATGCTAAGAGAATTGTAGTTTATGGCGACTCCGAATTAGTGATTAAGCAAGTGAAGGGTGAATACCAAACGAAGCATCCCCGAATGCGGGCTTACCGAAATGTTGTTCTTGATATTTTGAAGCAGTTTTCATATTATACCTTGAATTGTATTCCTTGCATTCAAAATGGAATTGCAGATGCACTTGCTAAGGCAGCAAGTAATTTGAAGATCCCAATGAATTCAAGTAATAAGTTCGAAATCCATGTGAAGCACCGTGCTACCATCCCAGATAATCAAAGATGTTGGCAAGTTTTCCAAGATGATGATGAGATTAATGATTTTCTGCAAAACAAAGGTAAGTTCAAAGATACCTCAATTGATGTAGAATATGATGATGGTGAAGCTGATGTTCAAGTCAATCAAATGGAAGTGTTGCAGCTGAAAGATAATGTTATTCCTAAGGGTTTGATACCTTTAGAAGAGCTCTTTGATCAGGATGATGTAGCTAAAAAACCAACCTTGCAGCCAACTGAAAAGGGAGTTGAAGATGTAAACATTGGATCAGTTGAGAATCCAAAGATGGTGAAATTGTCAAAAGCATTGCCACCGAAGGTAAAGGCTAAATATATCAGTTTTTTGTCATCTTTTGCTGATGTGTTTGCTTGGGATTATTCAGACTTGAAGACGTATGATACCAATATAATTCAGCACACCATTCCAATCAAGCCTAATCAGAAGCCTTTCAGACAGAATTTAAGAAGAATCAATCCGAAGTTGCTGCCATCAATTGAGAAGGAGGTGAATCGATTATACAAGGCTGGAATCATTGTTCCCATCAGATTTTCTGATTGGATTTCCAATTTGGTGCCCGTTCGCAAAAAGACAGGTGAGATCCGTTTGTGTATTGATTTCAGAAAATTTGAACAAGGTGTCATTGAAGGACAATTATCCATTGCCTAAGATGGATCATATACTTCAGTGAGTAGTTGGAGCGTCTCGTATGTCACTACTTGATGGTTACTCTGGATATAACAAAATTTTGGTCCATGAGGACGATCGAGACAAAACAGCGTTCACCACTCCGTGGGGGACATTACACTATGCCAAGATGCCTTTCAGTTTAAAGAATGCTGGTGCGACATTTCAGCGGGCGATGGACATGGCTTTTGCGAATGAGAAGGATGTTTTTCTTGTTATATACCTTGATGATTTGATGATCTTTTCCAATTCAGATGAAGAGCATATGTATCACTTGAAAGTTGTCTTTCGAAAGTGCAAAAAATATGGTGTCACTTAATCCGAAGAAGAGCTTGTTTGCCATGGATGAGGGAAAAATACTTGGTCATATTATTTCAAAAGATGGCATTCGTATTGATCCAGCACGTGTTGAAGCGATTCAGAAAATTGATCCACCCCGGAACAAGAAGGAGATTCAGTCTTTTAATGGTAAGATGAACTTTTTACGCCGCTTTGTGCCTAATCTTGCTGAACATCTAAGAGAGATTACAAATATTCTTAAAAAGGAAAGCCAAGTGAAGTGTACTGAAGAGGCAGTAAAGTCCTTTAATTTAGTAAAGTTGGCACTATCTTCAGCTCCGGTGTTAATCAGCCCGGATTACACCCAAGATTTTATTTTGTTTTCATTTGCTTCGGAGCATACCATGGCAGCTATGTTAATGCAAAAAAGAGATGAGCATGAGAAGACAATAGCAGCCTTGAAATATAACATCATTGAGAAGCAAGCTCTGGCACTGGTAAAAGCATTAAAGGATTTCCGTGTATACATTCTGCATTCTCATATTTTAGCTTATGTTCCTAACGCTTCCGTGAAAGATGTTTTAGTACAAACTGATCCAGAAGGAAGACGAGGTAAGTGGATTGCAGCTTTGCTGGAGTATGATGTAGAGATAAAGCCCACGAAGCTTATCAAGGGACAGGGGCTGGCGAAACTTATGGCTGAATTGAATTTGCATGCACTAGACATAAATTTGATTGTTGCTATGTCTGATGAGGATGAAGAGAATTCGCTACTTCAGGTATCGGAAATTTTTGTTGTTTCTCCATGGTATTCAGATATTGTGTATGTTCTTCAAAATTTGTCACCACCACCTGGCATGACTAAAAACAAAGGTAGAACTCTGAAATTGAAGGCTGCAAAATATTGTATTTTGAATTCTGCACTTTATTGGAAAGATCCTGGTGGTGTTTTGTTGAATTGTTTGGTGGAAGAAGAAGCAAAGCGGGTTATGGAGGATTTCCATAAAAAATACTGTGGCGATCACTTGCTTTGGAAAACAACAGCCAATAAGATTTTGAGAGCGGGATACTATTGGCCGACATTGTTTGCTGATGTGTATAAGACTGTCAAGAGCTGTCACGAATGTCAAATTTTCAAAAGGAAGGCAGAAATTATAGCCATTACCACTTAAGCCTATTGAGGTAAGCGCCCCTTTTCAGCAGTGGGGTTTGGATTTCATTGGGGAGATCCATCCTCCTTCTTCAGCTCAACATAGGTGGATCCTCACGGCGACAGATTATTTCATGAAATGGATCGAAGCAATTCCCACCAGACAAGCTATGGATGTGGTAGTCATTTCTTTCCTTGTGAATAACATTTTGTCTCGTTTTGGTTGCCCGAATAAGATAATTACTGATAATGCAGCAGCTTTCAAATCAAGAAAAATGATTGAGTTTTTTGACAAGTATCACATCATTTTGGGACATTCAACCGCCTATCATCCGCAAGGCAATGGATTGGCGGAATCGTCCAACAAATCTTTGGTTAACATCATTAAAAAGTTGTTGGAAATCAATAAGAAAGGTTGGCATAAGAATTTAGTAAATGCACTTTGGGCTGATCGGGTAAGTCAGAAGAAATCCATTGGTATGTCTCCTTTTGAGTTGGTATATGGAGTAGACACAGTGTTTCCTACCTCCCTTGACGTTCCGGTGGTCAAAATTCTTCAAGAAGCTGGTAGTGAAGAAAGTCATATGCAGAGAAGAATAAATCAGATGATTCATTTGCAGCAAACGAGAGATGAATTTTTCCAAAACACATTTAAGCTGCAGGAGAGGATCAAGAAAATCTATGACAAGAAAGCAAAGGCGGACAAGTTCCAATTGGAGGAAGTAGTGCTGAAGTGGGATGCTAGAAATGAGGACAAAGGTAAACATGGTAAGTTTGAAAATCTCTGGAAAGGTCCCTTTAAAATTGCTGCATATCGTGGTCAGAATACCTTTCTTCTGAAGGAGATGAATGGGGAATATTTTTCAGGAGGGTCGGTCAATGGTCGGTTGCTCAATCAGTACCATTTCTGAGATGTTTTCTACTATTTACATTGCCATTATACATACCGTTTTATTTCAGTTTCATCGCAAGAGTGCACTGTGATCTTTTCTTCGGTTTGGGGCCCGAAGTGAAGGCTATAATTCTGAAGACGGATTTCAGTTTTGGTTTGAGTCTGTCTAGTCGATTTGGTTCAGTCATTTCAGTTTTAAAAGTTGAGTTAGTTTCAGTCAAAGTTTCAGTCAATAAATTGAGTCATCAGTCTTTTGTTGATTTGTCAAAATAATGGACTCCATAGCCCAATGGATGAAGGCACTGCCTACTCTCCCAGAGATCTGTTGTTCTTGGCACCTCCCAGGAGCTACCATCCCCATTGGAGCCAATGTTAGAGTCAGTCTTTACATCCCTCCGTCAGAGATCATTTCTCTTATTGTATTTCATTTTTAGGTGTCTCATTCAGCTCATTCATTTTCATTCTGTTAGGGGCATGCCATTATCTGACGGAAGGGCTTTGTCACTCATTCTCCCTCATGTTTGTACCTGCTGGTTGGTCAAAATTTATCAAAATTCATCAAAGTTGATTTCAGTCATTTATAGTCATAGATGGTATTTTGGTCAAACAAGAGTCATTTCAGTTTTTAGGTCTAGATTTTGGTCTTCAGGATGTCAAATAATGCCAGCAGGCCATGGGGAGGTTCAAAATAAGTTCTATTCCAAAAATTTTATCATCAATAATGCTCAAGGATGATTCTTCTTCAAAACTCTGTTTTGAGGAAGAAATCGTCAAATTTATTGTTTGTAATAAATATGTATTTTTTAAATTTTTCCATCATGAAGTACTTCAGATGTAGCCCTGGTCATCCTTTGCCGAAATACAATGCCAGCCATCCCTGAAATTTTTGACAAAAAGTTTCATCAATTCAGTCAAAAATCAGAGGAAACTTGAAAAACAGAGTTTGTATTAAAATGTGAAAAAGTGCCAATGCCAAACATTACAAAAATGGGTTTGTAAGAAACAAAAATTAAATCCATCACTATAAGATATTTTCATTGTTTCAAACATCCATTGGTATGCCAAGGGATCGATTGAAGTCGACTTAAGTGGTGAGAGAGAAAAGTTGTGTTTTGAAAGCCAAGACTATGTGTTTGGAGTGCGCGCCGTGCATCCACGAGGCACGGCGCATCCACGAGGTGTGGCGCATTGGGCCAAGTCTGACTGTGTTAAATTGCACTGACGCAGCGCATCCACGAGGCATGGCTCACTGGGCTTTTGCACAGCGCACAGAGCCTCTAAGACAAAAATTCATCACGGCTTCACAAAAAACCAAATCGACTCAACTCTTTTGCTCCAAGTAAGTGTTTGTGCACCCTTGCCATTTATTTTTGCTTGTGTTTGCTGTGATTTGAAGAGGAGGATATAAGAGTTTGGTTGGTGAAACATAAACCCTATATTTGTATCAAAATTTGCTCCCTTAGGGTTTGAAATTGAAGCATTAAAATTTGACTTTGGTGCTAAACGCTCCCACTCTATTGTTCATTTGTGTTTCCCATCACTGTTATGTTATCATAAGGCCCCTCTCCTATTCCCTCTGTCCCAAAACCAATCATATCCCTTGTTCCCATTTTCCCTATCACTAAACCCTACTAGCCCTCCCCCTTTCATATCACTTATAAATTCTCAATTCCTAAAACAGTCAAGTGACTATCTCCACATCCTTAATTCCACTTGACTCAAATATATCTTGTTCTCATTTATCCCTATCTCTAAAACTACAATTCCCATCACCATCCCTCTCCCATCTCATTTGCAAAAAATCCACAATTCCCAACAGTCAAGTGATTGTTATTGCATTAAATTCACTTGGCTAATCCTCACTTTTCCCACTGTTCATATTTCCTCATAGTCCCTCATTTCCTATTTAGCACATTTGGCATTGAAAACAAAGACACTAAGTCCAATTTCTCATTTTCAACACACCAAACATACACCTTGCTTTCAGCACCATGATAGAGACAGATTCATCATATGAGCAAGACAGTGACTCAACCACAGAGTTAAATGTACCGAGAAGGACTCATAAAAGTGGCAAGCACGTCAGAGAAGAGCCCACTTCCTTGACTCAATTGCAGGCCTGCCCGCTTGCAATGGCATGCTTTCAGCAACAGTCATGCTTTCAGTATTGTGAGATGATTGCTCAGATTCAGCATCATCAGGAGTTGGTTCGCTTATTTGAACTACATTTGCGTGATGGTCATGTAAACCTTGCTGGAGTGAACTTCACCTTGACACCAAAAACCATTTCTCAGGCAACCAGGATACCGAACATAGGTGAAGAGTGGACCAAGAGACAACAGATGGATAGAGCATATTATGAACCTTACATCAGGCCTGGCTATTTGAGGCAGCTCAGTAGGGTATTCCCATTCCGGTTTCTGAAGGAGTCATATGCGCCATTGATGAGACTTATTATCAGATACTTCAGCTGTGAGGGCCGGTTCTCACGCCTTTATGCATACCACATCAGACTTTTGATGCATTTCACGAGAGTGAGACTGATGAGTATTCCATATTTCATGTGTCGAAACATAGAGCAGATGACTACCCTTGTGCAGAAGAAGACTCTAGAGTAGCAGCATAACATCATTTATCATTATGCGCTCATCAAGATCATTGTGGTACATCAGCTTGGATTGCAGGGCATCGCATGGGATGATTTCATTTCCCGTGACCTTTTCACAGCCCCTCAGCCTCCTCCCGAGATTGTTCATGATGTAGGAGAGCCTTCACATCAGTTTGAGGTTCCCGAGACAGAGCCTATCAGTGCTCTAGTGTGTGTTACATATCAGAGAGGCCCCAGAGCCTTATTTGCAGCAGCACGACGAGTATTATCTCCACCAGGGGTGGAAGGGGTCTCGTTACCTTCATCAGCAGTGTGAGTACTATCTCCACTTGGCATGGAAGGGGTCTCACCTTCGACATCAGTACAGGTACAGGACAGAGGCAAGAGGCCTATGCAGGATGAGGGCCCTTCAGGAGGCCAAGACACTGATTTTACACTCATTGATGTTGATTTGAGTTCTCGTAGCTCAAAGATGAGAGAGACCATCCAAGAACAGAAAGCTGAGATCGACACATTGACCGTGAAGTTGCAGAGAGCTCAGTGGATTATAAATTACCTGGAGCAGAAGAATAAACAACTAGAGGATCAGCAGAAACTCACGGAGTTGCAGAGAATCTGTGAAGATCGGGAATTGGCCCGAAAGAGACCAGGTGACATGATGCCCTTTGAGCAGCAGATTTGGCTTGAGCGAGTCAAAATTCATCTTGAGAATTCGTTGGCGAAGGAAAATAGGGACAAAGACATGCTCAGGCACATGAAGAACCACTATTGGGCCCGCACACATGTTTGCAAAGCTAGGATGAAGATCCTGAAGGCGAGGCTGAGGAGAGCACTGAAACGTCGGAAAAGGCCTAATCCACTCCAAATCTTGGCCGAATCTTCTTTGGCTGAGCATGGCACATGATGGGGTACCTTCACTCAAAATTTCAGTAAATTTGGAGTAAATTTTGTCATTTTTGAAATTTTGGTCACAAAACAGATTTTCTCGCCCGACGCGTCGCGCCACTTGGCGCGCGCTTATGATTGGGACATCTTCTGGAGGAAAAATTGATATTTTTGAGTTTTTTATGATAAATTATGCATTCTCAGGAATGTCTGAGATATTTCATCAAGTTTTGGGTGGTTTAAAAGGTCAAAAACACTCAAAAATGGCCTTTCTACCACTTTTTGCACCAGCAGGAACCAGTCTTGGGAGATTGCAGTTTTTAAGGAGCAAATGACATCCAAATCCAAAAATTCCACTTGGGTTGGATAGTAGATAGACAGGGATTTCCAATGAGCTATCATGAGCTCATTTGGGACTTCAGGAAGTGCCTCAAAATCAGCTCCAAAGTGGCGCGGCACATAGAGAAATTTGGCCCCATTTTCACTTTTCAGCTCAGAAATTCGCCCAGTTTGACTAGTTTCACTTTTTTATGTAACTATTGATCTATATTGATGTAACTTGATGACTATGATGTAATTTTGGCTCATATTTACTTGTTCTAGAGGATTCATTCACTAAAAAGTGAAAATTAAATGAATGAATCAGTTTCCTTCCTTATAGAGGCAAGTTGTTTGATTGCCTAGATTTCAGTTCCTTGTTTTAGAATTGGTTGAAACAGCTCCTATAAGGATGAGATAGACCCCTAGAGGCATGGGAAGGGGTTAGGATGGTCTATATCATGTATTTTCTGAGACATTTTCATGGTTGGAATCTTGGGAAAATTTGGGCACCTCATTGTATATTCATTTCAGCTTTTTTGCAAAGGAAAGACCAGAGTTTTGCAGCACTTGTTGGGATCCTTGTGGCTCTGAGTTTTGATGATGTTTTACTCCATGTATCTGTAAGTTTCATTAATGTTATATGTATGTAATTTCCCTTCTCTTTTCTTCTGAAATTAAACAAATGAGTAACTAAGGTAGAATTCATTAGTTGGCTACAAAACCTCCACCAAAAGTGGATAACTCCACTTAACTAGAGTTAAATTCGGCCAAAACTCTGAAAATGGTGGTCGCGCTAAACATCCCACCAAATTGCTTAACCGCTGGCATTTAGTTTTAAGTTTAAGGGGAGGGGGTGGCCACATGCCAACCCCCAAACCTTGCGGCTAGTATTTAACACGAACGGAACTCAATTTGAAACTGTAGTTGGTGGTGTAAACCCATGTGAACCTGTGGTAACCGAATCTACCAGAGTGTAAACCGCACGGCTAAAAATTCATAACAGATCCATGTGACATAACTTGGCGGTTGTAATAGTTGGTTGGCGCGGCGGTGTAGCTGTTGGTTCTTGGGCCGAAGACATATAGGGAGGGGGCTAGCCCGAGGGGTTGGCCCCCTCTGATCCCCCAACCATCAAGCGCATACACAAAAAAGTAATGTGAAGACCTTATTTGATTAAGACCCAATGCATAGGAAAAATATTCACGAGGTTTGTTGCCAGGTGGTAGGTTGTGGGTTTGACCCCTACTCTGCCACAAATATTTTGTTAAACATGTCAAATAAAACTCTGCCAAACTTGGAGCTTGACTCCAAATCTACCTTCACCATATTGTTCAGAACACTCCTCCATACTTGGTTGACCTCGCCGAAATGTGGGTAAAAATACTTTCTAATAAACATATATATATGTATTATATATAAAATCAATTAATCTCGCCCTTCAACCTTAATCCAATCTGCCTGCCATGGGGAGGGTATGTGGCATGCCACATGGCCCTTCCCCATTGGCCATCATAAAATGACATGCCAAAATTAATAAAATCAACTTAGACTTAGGAATTAAAAAAAATTCACTTCCTAGTCATCTTTGGAAAATCCGGTGATGCCACTTGGCGCGATGTCATTGGCTTCTTCTAGAGAATAATTCCTTCATTTCTGACTGGACCTACCACATCAGCACTATACCTGTTCTGCTCTCTTTTTTTGCGTGTTTTGGAAAATAGACAGAACGTGATATCTCCCTCATACGAGATTGGTTTTTCGAACTGTTCGTGGTGCCGGAATCGGAACAACGAGAGCTACCTAGTCGCTCAAGTTCGGTATAGTTTTGAGAAATTTCAATTCTGAGCATAACACATGATCTCCTGATCACACCTCCCCATTGGGAAGATTTTGGACCCCAAAATACTTTAATTACCTCTTCAGAATATGAGTGTACATCTCCCTCACCTTTTCAACTTCCATCCACCTTGCCTTACTTGGTTTGTTGCCCTTGATCCCAATTTGAAGATAATCGACAGTTCCCCTCTTAGAAGTGTGTGTCCTCCTATCAAGGATGATATCCTCCTAGAGCTCATCCAGAAATTCTGGCGAGAAATATTCTATAGATGGCAGTTGAATATCAGTCCCTTGATCATCAATCAAATGAGGCTCATACAAATGTAAATTTTCCACATTGACAACGGAATACATTTTCATATATGAAGGCAAGTCAAGTTGAAATGCATTATTAACAACTTGTTTGATGATCTTGAGTGGACCCTAGTGAATGGGATTGAGCTTTTTACCTTCTCCTTGCATCCTTTCTTTGCTTATGTGAAACCATACCTCATCTCCTTCTTGAAACTTGTGATCAACTCTATGTTTTTCATGCCTCTCCTTGTATTTTCTTTGACTTTTCTCAAGCTGTTCTTGAACTTGTTGATGAATAATCTGAATTTTCTCAATGAACTTTCGAGCCTTGTCAATATCACTATGCCCATCAATTGCAACATCCTTCTCAAAGATGAAGTCTAATGGCGATTTCGACAAATACCCAAAGCAGGCTTCAAAAGGTGAAGTATTTGTAGAAGAGTGCTTTTCCCAGTTGTAAGCATGTTGATTGTAATGCAGTTTTTCATCCCACAACTTGGGATGTTTTTTACAATATCCTCTTAATGGATGCACAATGGTTCTGTTCACCACCTCGGTTTGGCCATTAGTTTGTGGATGAAAAGCAATACTTTTTTTCAACTTTGTGTCCCTCATCTTCCAAATATTGGATCAAAAATTCCCAACGAACCTGGAATCCCTGTCACTAACAATAGAAGTTGGAAATCCATAATGAACCCATACATGTTGAAAATAAATTTCAGCAGTTTGTTCAGCAGTAATGGTTTTCTTACATGGCATAAGTATAAACATTTTACTGAATCTATCCACAACTACATAAAGATAATCATGTTGTTTTCTTGACATAGGTAGACCTCTAACAAAGTCCATGGAGACACTCTCCCATGTCCTTGATGGTACCGGTAGTGGCATGTACAACCCAAGCTTCCTATTGCTAGGCTTGCTTATTGCACACATAGAACAAACTCGTATAAAACGTGACACTATATCTATCATGCGAGGCCAATAGCAATACCTCTGTAGATATGCCACTGCTTTTCTTACCCCAAAGTGTCCAGCAATAAGAGGTGAATAAGCCTCTCTCATGACACTAAGCCTCTCTCCTTGTGGAATACACACCTTGCCCAAATGAAATAGCAAATTGTTATGCATGTGATAATCATTTTCATCAACTTGATTCCCTTCACTCAAATTAGCATACACATCTTGAAAATCAGCATCATGTGCATATTGTTCTATGTAACTCTCATGTACAATAGAATCATTCTTAACTAAATTAGAAGCACTTATAATTGGCCTTGAAATCATATCAGCAACTTTATCAAAAAATACCTTTCTTGTACCTTAAAACCAAGTGAAACTGTTGAAGAAATCACATCCACCTGAAATGTCGTGATTGCTGCAATTTTGTTTGCGACGTCAAGTACTGTAATGGTTGGTGATCAATATGTATAATCGTCTCTTTACCCATAAAGTAGTGTTTCCACTTCTTGACACTTTGTACCAACACATACAGCTCTTGGTCATATGTAGGATAATTAATTAGCATACCATTTAATGTTTCAGAATAAAAAGCGATAGGCTTACCATGCTGCAAAAGTACTGCGCCCATGGCATAATCACTAGCATCAGTTTGCATCTCGAATGGCTATCTAAAATTTGGTAATGCAAGGACCGGAGTTGAACTAATCTTGTCTTTTAAAGCTTCAAATTCTTGCTCATGTTTTCCTCCCCATTGGAAGCCTTTCTTCACACTTGTCACTACATGCATAGGAGCTGCTATGGCAGAAAAGTTAGCAATAAAATTTCTCTAATACTGAGCTACGCCTAAGAAATTTCTTACCTCGATAACTATTTTGGGAGTGGGCCAATTCACAATGGCTTCCACTTTAGAAGGATCAATTCTCAACTCACCTCCTCCTACAATGTTTCCCAAATAAACCAGAGAAGTCTTTCTGAATTCACACATTGACATCTTAAGAAATAATTGATCTTTATTCAAAACATCAAGCACCCTTTTCACATGCAAGACATGTTCTCCTCTTGTTTTGCTGAAAATGAGTATATCATCTAAATACTCAATCACAAATTCATCAAGAAATGGACGCAAAACATTATCCATAACACGGATGAAAGTCGTCGGTGCATTACACAAACCAAATGGCATAACCAACCACTCAAAGAGTCCTTGTTTGGTTTTGAATGCAGTATTCCATATATCACTTTCTGCAATTCTTACTTAATGATATCCACTTCGCAAATCTAACTTAGTGAAAAAACTTTGCTTCTTTCAGCTGATCTATCCAATCATCTATCCTTGGGAGTGGGTATCGATTCTTGACTGTTATCTTTTTCAAAGCTCTGAATTCTACACACATGCGCCAAGTCCCATATTTCTTGGGAATCAAGACTATGGGTGAACCGCATGGCGAAGTGCTTGGCCTTATGAGTCCCTTGTCCAACATGTCCTTGATTTTCCTCTTTATTTCAGCATTCTCCATTATCGACATGCGATACATACCAATGTTTGGAAGAGGACAATCTTGTTGCAACTGAATCTCATGTTGTATCTCCCTTTTTGGAGGAAATCCTGTTGGCTCCTGAAACATCTCATGATGTGCATCAACTACATCATATAAATCTCATTTCAACTTAGGATCACAATCTTCAATTGATTCATGATTAACATTAGCTTTAGGTTTAATCATTAGAAGAACAAAATTCTTACTTGAATTCACCAACCTCTTTACCTGTCCAGCATTTACCATTGCAATGTTTGTCTTCTTGCGATGTGTTCTAACAATGTACTCCTTGCCATCTTTGAATAAATGGTATTTTTTCTCATGGCGATGGAAGATGGCTTTCCTGTCATACAAGTAAGGACTTCCCAACACAATACCTGTAATATCAAGCGCAACCACATCTAATTCAATTGTGTCAACAAAATGTGTAGTTATTGCAAAGCACAATATGCACTTCTTTGAAACCTGTAAATTTGCATCCTTACAAATCCACCCAAGTGGATATGGTTTTGGATGTGGAATGGTCTCAAGATTAAGTTTCTTGACGAAGTATTCATATACTAAGTTTGCTTGTGACCCACTGTCAAACAGTGTGTCTATCTTGGTATTTTTAGATATGACCCTCACATGAAACAGCTCAATTCTCTCTTCTTCATTTAGAGCTTGTATGTGACAGTTTGATGTACTAGTACTGGGTGTTGTTTCAATTTATTTCCCCTTCATGTTCTTCAATCCCATGGCTGTAATTTTTTATTCATCGCCTGAATCCTCTCCTAAGTCATGTTGAGTTGTAGATGCAATTTTCTGCTTCCCTTTGTTATTGTTATACTTGGGTCTCTTTTTAGGATATAATTTCCAACAATTTTTCTCTTCATGGCCTTCTCTTGAACATTGTTTATAAACAACTTTTTCTCCCTCTTTCTTAAGAGATGCATTATTTTTTCCCTTACCTTTTGAGGTCTTATGTTTTTTTTTCCCCTTAAAAGGTTTCTTCCTACCCTCATCAGTAATGTTTTTCCCTCTAGTTTCTAGATGTGTGGCCTGAACACAAACTTCATCTAAGCTTATAGGGTTAAACATGAGAATAGTATGTTTTAGGTAGCTATGTAAGCCTCCTATGTACTTGAGTAAAGTATCTTGGCTCTGCAAATATACCCCTAATGAGATAGCTCTTCTCCTAAATTCTTGGGTGTATTCTTGTACATTTTGTCCTTTCAATTGTTTAAAATTTTGCCAGCTCATTATGGCTTTATGCATGTGAGCTAATGGATAAAACTGGTATTTCATTGCAGTAATGAAATCAGTCCATGATAGGATAATCTTACCATTATTTTTTATCTCCTCCTTTGTCTTGGCTTCCCACCAAACAAGTGATGCACCTTCCATTCTCAATGAAGCTAGATGGATTTTGGTATCATCATCATGAAGGTTCTGAATTCTCCAATAGACCTCCAATTTCCTAATCCAATTAGAAGGCTTTTATTCATTGACTTCACCATTAAAAAATAGCAATTCAAACTTAACATTAAGTTTTAGAAAAGGACTTTTACTAGTGTTCTTTGACTTGTGTGACTGGTGTACTCAAGATTAAGTAGAGGATGATGATGATGAGGGAGATGATGGTGATTTTCCATTGTCTCCATTTCCTCCATTTCCCTTCTTTGATTTATCTTCATCATTGTGACCTCTTGATGATCCCTGATCTTCCTTGCGAATTTTGGATCCTTCTCCTTCTAGTCTCTCATTCCTTTCTTGATAAAGGACTCTCACCATTTCATTCATGTGAAGGAATTTTTTCCTAAACACTCTTTATTCTTCTTTGGGATCCACCTCTTCATGGATTTCTTCTTCTCCTAGAGGCATGCTTAATGCTACTTCTGCTTCTTTTTTAAGGTGAACTAGGTGGTGGAGAATGTGGCAATATTGCCCTCCTTTTTGTGGCTCACTTTGAGAACCTCTTTCTTCCACCAATTTGCCTTCTCCTCTCTTAAGCTTGAGCCCAGTAAGCATGAAAACCCTTGCAAACGGTTAAACAAATATTTGCACACAAAAACACCAGAGATTAAACCTGGCTTTGATACCAACCTGATTGGAAAGGAGTATATTAGTTTTCTGTGCTAACTGTCCTTTCAGTATTAACAACATGTACAATTTGTCTCCATTTGTTTGCTTAAGGAATGAGTATTTTAACCATGAAACATAGATGAATTTGTGAGTTTTAATCATGAAAATAAGGCTAAATAACACTGTATAGCAGTGTATAATAGTGAAATAACATCACACATAATTTTTACATAGCAGGCATGATGAAGCAATTCACCCCTCCTGGGATACATCTATTGGTCCAGCTCCCAATGGCATGTCCCTCTTTGTCATTATGCTCAAAATTGAAAATAAATGTGTTTACAAGCCTCCAATGGTTGTTTTATCTGCACCAGTGGCTCCAGAATGCTCAAATTTGTCTAGGTAGACTCTTGTTTCCCCTAAATTGGTCGAAAATTGACCTCCCAAATATTTTTCCAAATCTCAGCTACAAAACCTCCACAAAAGGTGGAGAAATCCAATTAACTGGAGTTAAATTTGGCCAAAACACCGAAAATGGTGTTCACACTAAACATCCCGCTAAATTTCTTAACTGCTAGCATTTAATTTTAAGGTTAAGGGGAGGGGGTGGCTACATTCCAACCCCCGAACTCCGCGACTAGCATTTAACACGAGCGAAACTCAAGCTGCAACTGTAGTTGGTGGTGTAAACCCGCATGAACCTATGGTAACCGAAACCACCAGAGTGCAAACCGCATGGCTAAATCTTCGTAACATATCCATGTGACATAACTTGGTGGTTGTAACAGTTGGTTGGTGCACCGGTGTAGTCATTGGTTCTTGGGCCGAAGACATATGGGTAGGGGGTTGGTCCCCTCCAATCCCCTAATTGTCAAGTACATACACAATAAATTAATGCGAAGACCTTAGTTAGTTAAGAGCCAATGTATAAAAGAACTGTTCATGAGGTTTGTTGGCGTGCGGTAGGTCGTGGGTTCAACCCCCACTCTGCCACAAATATTTTTTTAAACATGTAAAATAAACCTTCGCCAAACTTGGAGCTTGACTCCAAATCTGCCTCCACCATACTGTTTAGAATGCTCCCCCATACCTGTTTGACCCTGCCAAAAAGTGGGTAAAAAGACTTTATAATAAACATAGACATATATATATAATTAATTAATTAATCTCTCCCTTCAACCTTAATCCAATCTCCTTGCCATGGGGAGGGTACGTGGCCCTTCCCCATTGGCCATCATAAAATGACATGCCAACATTAATAAAATCAACTTAGACTTAGGAATTAAAAAAATTTCACTTCCTAGTCATCTTCGGCAAATTCGGCAATGCACTTAGCACGATGTCATTGGCTGCTTCTGGAGAATAATTCCTGCATTGTTGACTGGACCTGCCACATCAGCATTGTACCTGTTTTGCTCATTTTTTTTCCTGTTTTGGAAAATGGACAGAACACGATATCTCCCTCATACGACATCGGTTTTTCAAACCGTTCGCCAACACCGAAATCGCAACGACAAGAGCTACTCGATCACTCAGGTTTGGTAAAGTTTCGAGCACTTTCAATTTTTCGCATAACACATGATCTCCTAATCATCAATTCTGAGCTTTATCGCATCCATAGCCCTATTGCACATCGCATATTTTATATTTTATGATATGAAAAAGGAATTTGCAATGCGATGTGAAGAGGGAGGTGACATGGCATGAGTATTACAGTGAGGCCATATCGTATCACAAAATCGCAATCGGGAGTGGATAGGGTTTGGAATATAGTTTAAACTTTAACATTTGCGAAATGCAATGGAGCGAAAAGGCAAGTTATGTGCAATACGATATCGCACAGCAGCAATCGCAAGTTTTAATGGTTTGGAAAAATGGCATAAGTTATTATTTGCGAAGTGCGATGAGCGTAAAGTTAAAATCTATGTGATGCGATATCACATATCGGTGATCGCAAGATTTAACATTTAGCGAAAATGGAATATGATATAATTTGCGATCTGTGGGCACTTAGGCATTGGGGAATGCGAAACAGCAAAATGCAAGGAATAAGGCGAAAACAAGGTTCACAGGCGATTTTGGTGGTGTGGTAAGGTATGATGGGTCCCACTTTCATCGCATCGGCGAAAAATAAATTTTGGTAAATTTTTTTAAGAGGTAAAGCTTGAAGTTTGCAGGCTGCAAAGTGCGCTCAACAGGTAAATTTTCTTTGCGCACCTTTAGCTTATAAAGGATCTCTGAAAGCTTGAATAAGCCATTCAGCCACTGGTTTTGACCTTTTTTGACAGAATTAAAACCTATAGTGCCCGACCTTATTACAAATTACTTAATCACATTTAAATGATGTGATTAATTCAATCAAAACATATTTAATTATCTCCTAATGCTGCATTTAAACATGCAAGCATATTTTTCCTAAGGTTTTAACCTTATTTGGAAATAATTTACAATCATGGAATATTATTTACAATATGAAATATCTAAGATGAAATAATCAATGACCTTGAGATCCTATAAATTATAGGACCCTAACAGTGGCTTCATCCGGGGATGGCAATCTCCTTGTGAAGTGCCAAGAACACCGTAGACTAGTAGCCTGATCCATTGGGCTGATCCCAAATCTACAACTTTCTTTTTTATAAAACCTATGTGACTAAAAATCTCAAAATGAAATCAAACATTTCTACACACTGAAATCTAAAACACAATCTAAAAAATGCTCAAAACATTGAGCTTATTTGCACACTGCTACCTATCCTATATTGCTGAAACTTATGCTGAATCAGGTAACACAAAAATGCCAATGAAGCCAGTCAAGTAGCTGCAGAAAAAAATGGCCAACTTGACTATTTGTAAGTAAAATGAGTAGTATAACTTGATTATGTGTCCTCATAACTAAAGTTATAATATGAAATGGAAACTACTGATGTATCTGACCCTTATAAATATTACATATTTGAGTATTTGAGCTAAGAAGAACCTCCATATACTCTGCTATAGGATCAATAAAATCATGACGTATGATATTTGCTTCTATGCCTTCAATTACTAGTTGAGTAGTTGTGTCTTCAATATTAAACTTTGAACCCACATCTTCAGTTTGGTACTTGAAAGCACAATCATCCTCACTATGTAACGCAAGAGGTAGTACAATTTCCTCTTGCTTAGGGGAAGGAATATTTTCCAAGAGTTCTTGAGGATCTCGGAAATTGTATAACTAAATTTGAGTATTTAAAAGTTCAATAAAAGTTTCATATATTTCAACAACTATATCCAAAAAACATGTTTTAGCTTCAGGAATACATTTGATTTCAAAATGCGAAAGACGACCTCTAGGAAATATTCATCAAGCTGAAATTCTGATAACTGATTCCTAAATGTATTTAAAACTTCACAAAGTAGAAGGTTTTCCACAAACCTTGTCATCTTGTTCAGCAGGAACTCTGGTCAGCATGTTTTGGAGTCACCATGAATGCTCAAAAGTTGGGGTCATTGGATCATGGAGTCGCCAGGTGAATAATTTCAACCTTCTTTGTGCTTGATCACTATCCACCATCAGTAATCAAATATGAACTTTGATGTACTTTCCTAAGGAAGATAAAAGGTTTTTCTTCCCTAGTATGGTCGCCACTATGTTAGCATTTTGTAATTCGATAGAGATTGTGAGAAAAAATCACATAGACCAACATCAAACCAACTTTGGAATCCAGGACCTAGCCTTCCTAGATTCAAAGATGGCTCTCTCTATAATATTTATCTTTGTTTAAATCATTTTTAGGCTAGTTATGATAGTACTTGGGTTTTGGGTTTGTTTTGGATTTTGGAAGATTGATTGTATTCAATTTATTAATATCTATTGGGAAATGCAGTCAAAATATAAATGGATGGTTGCATCAATATTTCACAGAGTAAACACAGGGAAATCTAGGAATACTTACTAGATCTCTTAGATTTATAAATGGATTTATGACAGAAATATCAATAGATTCAGTAGAAATAAAGAGCAATTATGAATTTTTTAGTTTGGATTTCAGTGGAAAACATAATGATCATAAAGGCAGCCAAATTAAGGTACTCAAAAGTAAATCCTATTCATCACGCTTTCTTCTTTACAATTAGAATTCAGATGTTTACAATGAAAGAGGACAATGAAACAATACTAATCGAAGTAAAACATCACCAGTATTTAAGCCACAAGAATCCTGTGAATGGTCTGATTATTATTGATGCTCCAGTGATTTAGAAAAGCTTGCAGTACGCCAAAAGATAGTAATGATTCTGATCTCAATCAATCGACCCTTGATACTTCCAAAATTGAAGTATTTATACAAAAAATTACAATAATACAGTCTCTAATAGACTTGAAATTAAAACTCTAACTTATTACAAAAGTATAGTCTCGGTGGAATGCATTGTGCAAAGCAGGTGCTGATGTAGTGGGATAGTTAGGACGTGGACCGCATTTTACTGTTGTGCTGGCAGAATGAGCGTTGTGATGGAGGATGAACTGTTGTATGAACGCCCTTTCTCTGTTTTGCAGTTACAAATGGATCAATTTTACGCAAACGCTTTGCCCGACTTGACCTTTCTGTCTAATTTGCTACCCGAATCCTTTTCTATCATGTTTAAAACCTTTTTGTTTACAAATCAATGTGAAAAAACCAATATACCGGACCTGAAATCCTTTAGATTTCAATTCTGAGCTTCATCACATCCATAGCACTATCGTACATCGCATATTTTATATTTTATGATATGAAAAAGGAATTTGCAATGCGATGTGAAGAGGGAGGTGAGGTGGCAGGAGTATTATAGTGGGGCCATACCGTATCACAAAATCGCAATCGGGAGTGCATAGGGTTTGGAATATAGTTTAAACTTTAACATTTGTGAAATGCGATGGAGCGAAAAGGTAAGTTATGTGTGATCCGATATCGCACTGCAGAAATCGCAAGCTTTAATGCTTTGGAAAAATGGCATAAGTTATTATTTGCGAAGTGCCATGAGTGTAAAGTTAAAATCCATGTGATGCGATATTGCATATCGGTGATCGCAATATTTAACATTTAGTGAAAATGGAATATGATATAATTTGCGATCTGCGGGCACTTAGGCGTTAGAGAATGCAAAACGGAAGAATACAAGGAATAAGGCAGAAACGAGGTTCGCAGGCGATTTTGGTGGTGCGGTAAGGTATGATGGGTCCCTCTTTCATCGCATCGGTGGAAAATAAATTTTGGCAAAGTTTTTTAAGAGGTAAAGCTTGAATTTTGCGGGCTATGAAGTGCGGTCAAAAGGTAAAGTTTATTTACGTGCCTTTAGCTTATAAAGGGTCTCCAAAAGCTTGAATAAGTCATTCAGCCACTGGTTTTGACCTTTTTTGACATAACTAAAACCTGTAGTGCCCAGCCTTATTATAAATTATTTAATCACATTTAAATGATGTGATTAATTCAATCAAAACATATTTAATTATCTCCTAATGCTACATTTAAATGTGCAAGCATATTTTTCCTAAGGTTTTAACCTTATTTGGAAATAATTTACAATCATGGAATATTATTTACAATATGAAATATCTGAGATGAAATAATCAATCACATTGATATCCTATAAATTATAGGACCCTAACTGGGTTGATGCTCCTACATCAGACTCCTAAGGTACAAAGATTTTATGACCTCCTGGTCATATTCCTTCTTGATCTTTTCGTAACAGCACTCGTGATTTGCAACAAAATATCTGTAGTAGCAAAATTCCTCCTTGCCACACAATACCTCACTAAGCTTCTCTCCTCTGAGCTCAGTCTTTCGGCATCTTTCTAGTTCTCTCCTCTAGAACCGTATGAGCACTCCTTGCTCTAGGTTGCTACAAATCTTATCACCTTCCTCTACTATTACCTGCACAAAAATATAAATAACACATGCTTACCAATCCTTAATATATTTGTACCTCCTTCCATTTCACACAGAATATTTTTTTGCTCTTATACCACTATGATGCAGACGAATATACATTTTAATCGATCCTGGGACCTATGGATTATGGGCCCACGGTTTGGACGAATTATTCCACTATGCAGCAATAAAATTCTTCTCAATTCACCCTCATACTAAATCTTAATCATGCACATGACAATGCTCTTAAAATACATAAAGAGGAATACACGCTTCAAGCCGAGATCCACCAACTATAACTCAAAACACTTGAATCTTAATGTACTCAATTCTATTCTGAATGGATATGAGCCACGGTGTGTTATCATCATGCTTTGAATAAAATCTAGATATCCCTATCCTTCCACGGTGTGTTATTCTCTGTTACATAACATACAGTTCTACTAAATGCACTAGTGCTTATTTTATACAAAGCAAACCACCATTTGTAAATTTAAAACCCTTCCATGTGCGCCATGTTGTTTACGCACCACGGCTTTCGTAAATAGGGATAGCATCAATGCTTCATGACAATATAGTGTACACATTGGTGTGCATTATAAATGTAGAGCACCGTTGTTTTTATTTGAACAAAAAATAACCTTGCAACGGTGCACCATTTTCTATTAAACACCAGAGCCTTCAGTTTAATTAATGGCACCGATGCATATAATATAATATGTGCACCATTAGTTTTATATTAAAAACCCCACAATGATGCACCATATTTTTTATGCATCAGGGCATTTGTATACTGGTTTAGCGCCAGGGCATCTTGAGAGTATAGCATTGAACTAGGAAAAATGAATTTTACGACCAAATTTTTTTAAATTTAACCCTTTTCCGATGCTATCGAGTAATATACGCATTGTTGCACCTTATTTACTTAGTGAGCCGCTATTTTTTTATTTCTATAAAAAATAATTCTGCTACGTTGCACAATATTCTATTAATCACCAGTGTGTTAGTCTATTATAGACACACTGTTAAAAAACATTTGCTAAAAAATCCGCTTGCCTAACTCCGCTAGGGACCTTCGCTACAAAAGGTTTTTTTGGATATTTTTAGAGGGGCTTCCGTAAAAACCTATGTTAGAGGGTCTTTTCCTTGTAATTGAAGATTTGAATTGAATATCATGATGCATAGATAATGTGCTAGGGTTAGATGCAAAGAAACATATTATAGAGAAATGGGGCACACTTCTTCCCAACATCATGCTAAAACTTTGGTAGGAAAATACAAGGAGAATACACTTGTGCTGATATAGGAGGAAATCACACAAGCTCAACAAAAAATCGCTAGTGAGAGAGGTTTTCTCTCAAAATGGGAGATTGCTGATGAATTTATTGATTGGATTCTAGATGTGGGTCATATCAGAGGGAGGTTCAAACATTACATGCATGAAATTGACATGTATCAGAAAAAAAACTAATGAAGAGGTCGAGAATGATATAGAAAATGAAAATCCATGTGAGAGGGAAGGAAGCAAAGGGGAGATATTTTAGAAAACCTAACCATGGAAATAATACTTTCCAATAAATTATTTGGTTGAGCCAAATATTTATAATATCCAAGATTGTCAAATTTGTCTGAGAAATAACTAATGGGGAAGAAGTTGGTAGTTGAGCTATGTTAAATTTAGATAACCATGGTGTTCTATGCTTGATGCAATTTTACTTCAATGTTTCTTAGGCCGATACATAATAGCAATAACATAAACATGAAAGTAAAATATTGATACAACACTGCAATAATAGATCAATAGAAGACAAGCCAATAATATATATCAAATTTACAATTCCTTTTGTTTGGAAAATATATGAGATATTGTGCGTTACGACAGTCAACAGTATGCTTTAGCCAGCAAATTCTTTCTCGGTGAGCCAATCCTCCATGTGTCACACCCATAACCCTCAAATGCAACTCATCTTAAGTCAACGTTGGTCAACCCAAAGTCAACACAGGACAACAACAGAAAATTCAACACACCAGATTAGGGCTTCGGTTAAAGAGCTTGGATTTCCTTGATTTCAGTGCCCAGCAGTACAACCTCTCAAAATCAGATTTTTGGCATAGTTTTGAGGTCAAATGACCAAGAGTTGACCACGATCAACGCTAGTCGAAAAAGCCCTAAACAGATCCGTAGAAAACTGCAGCTTCGCTCCACACGTGTGAGGGGAAAAAGGCCTTCAAAGGCTATCGAACCAATCAAATCACAATGAGAGAATGTGTGATGAGTTGATGAGAAAATGACCTCCAAGTCTCTCCAATTTAAATCCATCAGTGAGGGTGTGTGACACATCTATTAGGCATGTGAGTCTACATTACAAATCTGTCGACCTTGCACATGTGTGGAAAATAAATTCAAAATATATGTTCTGCTCATCCAATCAAGATGATATTTAGATCAATATTGCACCTCTCTAAAAGATGAACCCAACAAAAATATGACAATAGTCATATGAATAGTGAAACATGTAGTTTGGACCTAGTTTCCCAAAATTAACACTCCCTCTAAGCTAGGGTGAACTCCATCTGTCCACAAGTGCCATCCATCAGTACCATCATGTACTTTCACCAAACATCATGCGTCATCTTACCGTAACTTTCTTTGTTGGCTCTCGTTCTTAGATAGAAAAAAAAGGGTGAGTCACAAAGACATCACACTCAGCTGAATCGAAGTTAGCTTAGACGTAAAAACCTCTCTCGGACTCAAAAAGAGTCGCATACTAACCCGAAGTTAGTTTACTGACCTGAAGTCAGTTTAGAGGTAAGAACCTCATCATACTTGATCCGATATCAAGGTGTTGGACACGTTCCATCCTAGATATAGGGAGTACGTCAATCTTCAATGCATCCATCGGTCTTGCTATTGGTCTCTATCCACATTTCCCACCTCATTGGCCAAATGAGAGGTACTTCCCATGAGTTTAAAACTCCATGGGTAGGATGCGTGCGGGGCACAGATCAAAGAGATATGAACCAACTCAATATTGTAACGGTGGGGCTGAAGCACAACAAGGTTCGGAAAGCCTAGCCCCGCGTGTTCTTATAGCTCCAAGAAGCTATCCCCAAGCCCCCTGGAGCTCCCAAAGCTCATAGTCCAACTCAAGAAGGACCCTCAGAATAGGGTCTTTCCATGATTCCAAGCTTCTCACGGAAGGTTAGGAAATTGACCTTCCCCAGGGGCTTCGTCAGAATATCAGCGACCTGCTCATCAGTTCCTATATGATCGAGCCTTACGGCACATCGTTGTACCATATCCCAGATAAAGTGGTACCTGATATCTTTATCTCGTAATTCATTGTTAAAACGTTGTTTTGTAACAACAGTGATATAGTTTTGGGTTCACTCTGGATGGAATCACTAGGGTCATTCATCCTTAATGCCAAAAAGAAGTTTGTGAAATTTTCTTACAAAAAGAAAAAAATAACACTACAAGATGTCACAGTGAAGCTGAATTCAGTAACATCGGAAGAAATGTTAGATATTTCAAAAGTAGTTTTTCAAGAAGGTAAAATGGTGACCCAAAATATGCAAAAAGAAATTGACAAAATCGCCACTAACAAGAATGAATAAGTTGCTCGCCTCAAGGACCACAACGAAAAGTTACTAACGCAAATTAAGAAGCTGAAGAAAGACAAGAAGTCATTACAAAACAAGTTGCAACAACTTGTCGAAAAGGAATCATCGAAACTTTCAAATGTAGAAGTTCAAGTTGAAGAAAAAATGAACATTGATCCAGTTAATGTCACAACTCAAGAAGCAGACAAGCAAGTTGCAGAAGATGCAAACTTAGATGTTGCAGTTCAGACGAAGAACATTCTAAGTGAAGGTTTTGTAACCAACTCAATAACGTCCTCACCAGAAGAAAATCAAAGAATTCAAACCAAAAAAGTTCCCTATAGACATCCAAATCACGGGAGCAGACAACTCGACCAAGCTATGTGTTCAAAACAGAATCAACAAGCTGATATTCCGAAGAATACTAATGTCAGTGCAATCCACTCATGTGATTACCAGTCGTCGCAAATTTCCAGTCATCGCAAGTTTCCACAGAAGATTGATCTCGAATGGTCTGATCCCTTCTCAGTGCAACAATTTTGTTTGTCACTTAGAGGATCATATCGACTTGTATTGACAAGGATGACTGCCCCGAGACGAGAAGACATTCGTAGAAGGAAACGAAATTGAGGCCTTTTATCAACATGCTTTGAGGACAAAGCTTTTTGAGGAGGAAGGCAATGTAATGAATAAAATAATATAAATAATGATTAATTAGTTAATTAGTAATTAGGCTGAAAGGCCATGTCTGATGAGACATGACCTTTCGTTAAGAGGCACCTGCATAGGTATATAAGCAGGCCTCATTTGTAATTCTGAATCATCTCATATCTCAACTCATTCTTCATACATTTATATAATAATATTTGTATCCTCATGGATATTTTGATATTTCATGTATTCTGGAATATTTAACTCAAGAAGGAACTTTGTTCGCTTCATTTTCCTTGATAAAGGAAAATCTTGCCTAGCCTCTCCCATACCTCCAAGCCTAGGAAGTAGTGCATCAGTCCTAGGACTTTCATCTCAAACTCGGAAGCTAGCTCCCTCTTAAACTGATGAATGAGAGGGTCAGCACTTGTCAAGAAGAGATTGTCCACATAGAGAACCAGAATGAGAGGCATTTCTCTATCAACCTTAAAATAAAGGTTTGGATTAGCAATACTTCGAGCAAAGCTCAGCTTCATCAAGTAGCTATTTATCTTCTCGTACCAATCCCTGGGGGCTTTCTTCAACCTACATACATGGGTGTATTTATCTCAGACTTTGAACCCCAGATGTTTCTCCACATACACCTCTTCCTTTATAGAACCATGCAAAAAAGCAGTCTTCACATCCATCTGATGTAGACTCCATCCTTGCATTGCAACAAGGGCAATAATAGATCATATGGTGGTATAGCGAGCCACAGGTGCAAATATATGATCATAATTTATGCCTTCTTTTTTAGAGAAGCCTCGGGCAGCGAATCTTGCCTTGTAATTTTCATCACTTCCACCAGATCCATGCTTGATCTTATAGAGCCATTTCGAGGTAACAACATATTTGTCCTCCAGTCTTGAGACCACTTCCAAGACATCATTTTTCATAATGTACTCATATTATTTGTGCATAGCATCCTTCCAAACTTGATGCTTTATGGCTTCTTCAAATGATCCAGGCTCAGATTTTATTATCATACTCATGGTTTCTAGATACCCTTGGTATCTCTTCGGCTTCTTTCTTTCAAGGAATGTCCCCCTTGGGGCAATATGTCTCTCGTCATCTGCAAGAGTATCCTTGAGCCATGAGGGTCTACTCTTATTTGAAGGAGGTGGATCAATAGGATCCATAGGTCCTTCAACATCGGGAATCAAGTCATCCTTTGGCTCTTCGTGCTTCCCTGCTTCTTCATCTTCTTTGGCTTCCTTGGAGCTAGGAAGATTTCTCACTTTCTTGACAGAATAATCTTCATCGAAGGTGACATCGTGGCATATATCCACTTCTCTTTGACTAGGCACATAGATTCTATATTCCTTCGAAGTTTCACTGTAGCCCACAAACATTCCCTTATTTTCAGAAGCATTCAACTTGTTTCTATTTTATTTCGACACATGAAAGTAAACAGAACAACCAAAAACTCTAAAATGATAAACATCAAGTTTCTTACCAAAGAAGACTTCTTCGGGAGTTTTGGAGTCCAGAGCAGAATGCGGGCATCTATTTTGAACATACACAGCGGTGTTCGCATATTCTCCCCATAGAACCTTCGGAAGACCTTGGTCACATAGCATGGCGCGAGAAGCTTCCACAATGGTCATGTTCTTTCTTTCAGCAACACCATGTTTCTCATGCGTGTACGCAATTGTGGTCTCCCTCTTAATGCCGGATTCTCTACAAAAGTCATTGAACTCATTTGAATCATACTCAGTCCCATTGTCGGTCCTCGAAACTTTGATTTTCTTCTTGATTTGATTTTCCACCAAGGCCTTGAAGATACGGAACCATTTGAATGCTTCATCCTTCTTCTTCAAAAAATATATCTAGGTCTTGTGTGAGAAGTTATGTAATAGGAACATCCTCCCAAGGATGTCACGGGCAGCATACCAGATAATTCAGAATGTATCAACTGCAAGAAATCAGTTGTCTTTGTGACACTTGAGGGGAATTGTCCCCTTGTATTCTTCCCTTCGGCACAACCCTGAAAAATACCTTCATGATCATCTCTAAATTCGGGCATCCCTGTCACCACCTTCCTTGCTTCGAGAAGGGCTTTGTAATGAAGGTGTGCAAACCTCCAGTGCCATAACTCTGTTTGAAGAGTTGTATCACATGAAATAGCCCCCAGTGGACTTCCTACAACCTGATAGAGTGTATCAACCATAAAACCAATAGAAATAGCTTCCTTGAAGTTCTTCTTCCAAATAAGTACCTTTCCATCAACAAATGCCACCTTGAACCCTTTTTCTTCTGTTGCTGAAATGGACACAAGGTTCTTCTTCAAATTAGGTACATACAACACATCTTGTAATCGAAGGACTTGACCTTGAGATAGATGGAGGGTCACATTCCCCGTCCCTTTCAAGGGATAGGTGGCATTATCTCCAAGCAAGGAAATTTTTAAGGATAGAAAATTACCTTGAAGTTTAAAAAATTGGTGAATATCACTAGTCCCTAATATGTAAACGATACAATTTTTATTGATGTATTTGTAAAATTATTAATATTTATAATGATTTTATATATACTGTCTATATAATTTTGGTTATTTTTAACATAAAATAATCTTATATTGTAAAATTTGGGCGAATAATTTTTCTAAAAAATGGAAATTGGTGAATAATGTTTTTGGAAAAAACATGGAAAATTAGCCCACCTGCGAATATTAGCCCCTAAAATTTTCCATGTCTCCAAGGATGATCTCCATATTAGTATGTTGCTCAACCAAATCAGAGAGGAATTATTTATAACTAGTGAGGTGCCTTTAAGCACCACTATCAATCAACTAGGCATCCAGGGTGTCGAGTGGAGATGCAGCAAAGAGGGCAGATACAAGAAGAAAATTCATTTCTCTTATTATCAACAACTTTAGACTCACCATACCTGTAATTTCTTGACCTCTTGAAAGGTTTCCCAATTCCACTACAATCATAGGGAGCCTTCCTTTTTCCTTTGAACCTGTTTTTCCTGCCATTCCCTCTCGAGTTGTTGTTTTCATCATCCTTGGGCGAGTCCCTTCTATTAGGGCACTCTCTTGCATAGTGACTAGTCTTATTACAAGTGTAACATCTTCCCTTCCTTCCTTTGGGCCCCGCTCTGCCATGATTTTGATTTCTCGAGCCACCATGGTTCTTCTTCTTTGCATGAGCAGCGAAGGCAGTAGGGTCACTTCCATTCCCATTAGAGGCATATTCCATCATTCTTGTTTCCTCTTGAGTGCATCTCGCCAATATTTCATCAAGATCAAGAATCACATTATTATTAAGAATAGTGGTATTGAATACATACCAATCATGGGGGAGATCTCCATGTGCAATAAGAACCATCTCTCGATCAAATATTGCTGCCCCAATAGCTAGGAGTTTATTCTTGATTTCAGTGAGCCTCATAAAATAGGATTGAATAGATTCATCCTTGCCCTTCTTGATATTCTTCAACTGATTCTTAAAGAAAAGGATTTGATTATCATTGCTAGCCCTGAACATACTCACCAGCTTATCATACATCTCTTTAGATGTGTTCAACTCAGAAATGTAAGCAACCAAGTGCTTATGAATAGAATCTTGGATAATCATATTTGCTTTTATTTCACCTCTTCTATATTTCCATTTCGCGGCATCAGTTGCATTTGATGGAGGCTCTTAAATCTTCCCTTGCACATATTCCATAGATCTTGATCTTCTTGTACCAAATCCAAGGACATCTTCCATGCATGATAATCAGACTTATCAGTCAATTTATCATCAGCCTTGAAACCCTTGTAGGTTGAGGAGGCCATTTGTCCTTGATAGGATTCCTTCCTTCAGTGATTGCCTCTAACACAAGCTTAGACTTTGTCTTCACCTCAGCTCTGATACCATGTTAAATTTAGATAACCATGGTGTTCTATGCTTGATGCAATTTTACTTCAATCTTTCTTAGGCCGTTACACAATAGAAATCACATAAACATGAAAGTAAAATGCTGATAGAACACAATAATAAATCAATAGAAGACAAGCCAATAATATAGATCAGATTTACAATTCCTTTTGCCCAGAAAAGATATGCGATATTGTGCGTTACAATAGTCAGCCAACAAAGTCTTTCTCGGTCAGCCAATCCTCCATGTGTCACAACCACAGCCCTCAAAGATAGCTCATCACAAGTCAACGCTGATCAATCCAAAGTCAACGCAAGACAACAACAGAAAATTCAACACATCAGATTAGGCCTTCGATCAAACAGCTCAGATTTCCTTGATTTCAATTCCCAGTAGTACGGCCTCTCAAAATCAAATTTTTGGCAGATTTTTGAGGTCAAACAACAAAGGGTTGACCATGGTCAACGCTGGTCAAAAAATCCCTAAACAGATTCGTAAAAAACAGCAGCTTCTCTCCACACGTGTGAGTGGAAAAAGGCCTCCAAAGGCTATCGAACCAATCAGATCACAATGAGAGAATGTGTGATGAGTTGATGAGAAAATGACCTCCAATTCTCTCCAATTTATATCCATCACTGAGGGTGTGTGACACATCTATTAGGCATGTGAGCCTACATTACAAATCTTGTCGACCTTGCACATGTGTGGAAAATAAATTCAAAATATATGTTATGCTCATCCAATCAAGATGATATTTAGATCAATCTTGCACCTCTTCGAAAGAGGAATCCAACAAAAATATGACCATCATCATATGAGAAGTGTAACATGGAGTTTGGACCTAGTTGCCAAAAATTAACAAGCTAGAAATCGCATAATAATTAAGGTAACTAGGATATATACCCAACTATGTCATTCAAGGTATGTTTCAAAGTAATCGTCTAGAGACTTTTGGGATAAGACTAGAAGCCTCTGATCTAGCCTTAAGTTGGAAGATTTGGCACAAAATCAAACAAAGAAGAAACCTAGGAGGATGGGGAGACATAAAGCCTCGATTGATTTGGATTGGATAATTATATTATTTTTCATCGACCTTGATGTTTTCAAAGTGGAAAAAGTGGAAGAAATAGCTCACGTGACCATTTTTACTGGCAAGACCCAATTTGGTAAATTGGGGTCTAAAACCTTCTGGTAGCATTTTGAGGCATCAAATGATGTTTTTTGGGGGTAAAAATTTTCCACTTTAGTATGATACTTTTATTCCTATTCTACACATAAATATGTTTCTAATGACATAAAAATCACTACAATCGAAGTCACTATGCAGAAGTTATGCCACTCAGAATTTGACCTTCTTTCTTTGACCACCATAATTTGAGAGGATGCCATTACAGCCACCATCAATCATGGAAAAGGGGCTAGCCACATGACCATGATGAAGAAGAATCTAGAAGATTCCATAATGTAACTTTAGTTAGGAGTTGAGGTAGTCAAACCTAACCACTAATAGGCTATAGGTTTGCATTATAACTAGGCCGTTAGGAGGAAAAGGGGTTCCATTCTTTTTGAGTGCATGTTGTTCCATAGACAAGCACAATAGCTAAAAAAAATAAGGAGAGGGCCCACATAGAGGATTTGTGCTCTATAGTATCCCATGAGCTATAAACCTTACTTATTTTTACGCAGAACAAATTTATATTTAGAAAAAGAGAGTAGAGTGGCCTCACCTTCCAACTAGGTTTTCTCCCGGAAATGCTTTCCAAGTTATATATTCTGTCAATTGTGGTTTGTGATATTTTATTTCACTATAAAGAGAAATAAACCCTCAAAGTGTAGATTTCATATTCTTAAGTATAATTTTATCAAATTTATTGTGATGAATTTTCCACTAGAATATCCATGGTAATTTATGAATCATTGATCCTTTGATTATCCATTATTGGAGAGTAGATGAGGCTCTCAGGAGAGGGAAATGCAATGATGGATTAAACATATCTAATGTCAACCTAAGAAAATTGAGTTATCATGTCCCAAACCCAACTTGTTGTGTAGGGATACATTTTGTGTGTTTCTTGGGTATGGTGCTCAACACTGAGAAAGGGAAGGTTATTGAGGGACTAGTGGGCAATGAAGGGGCTTCCTTTGTGATGTGCAAGATAGCAAAAAACCACCTAGACATGTGAAATCCCCTAACTCTTTGGGATTTTAGGGTAACTTGTTGGTTTATGTGAATGAAGGAGATTGGGGTTCATCTTTACACCACTAGTAGCCTGAGATATAGAGAGGTACCTTCTGGGTAGGGCATCAAGCACTGAGAAAAGGGGAGGTCACCAAGGAACTAGTGGGCAATAAAGGGGTTTTTTTGTGATGTGCGTGATAGTTCATTAGAGAATTTTGAGGTCTAAAATGGGCCTCAAAACAAAAATTTACAACCAAAATAAACTTTGTAAGAACCAATATGATTCAATATGATGATGATTTCAACCATGGTGGGCGATTCACCATTTTCGGAGTAAAAAAGAAAAAAGATTAAAAAATAAAATAAAAACTAATTTTTCAACTAATATTTTAAACTTATCTCCCTACATTTTCACTCAAATTTCGAGTCGAATCACTCATTGGATGCATAATTTAATTCTTCATCCACAGAGTACCCATGTTGCATACTTTCGATGGACTTTTCTACACGAAAAATGAGAAATACATGAAACACTTTTTAGGTATTTCTCATTTTTCGTGTAGCAAGGTCCATCGAAAGTATCCAACATAGGTACTCCTTGGATGTGGAATTAAATTTTATATCCAACGAGTGCTCTCACTCAAAATTTGAGTAAAATTGTAGGGAGAAAAGTTTAAAATATGAATTGAAAAAATAGTTTTTCCATTTTTCCCTCTAAAATTTCATGATGTAATCTAATATTATTTTATTATTTCCACTATTATTTTATAATATTCCTTAGGAGGCCCATTTTAGACCTCAAAATTTCTCTAGTGGAAAAATTAGCCATAACATTGAGTGGGCTCTAGGCTTAGTGGGATTCTAATAAAATTTGTTGAGTTTGTATTGATGAAGGAGAGTGGCCTTCATGACTCTAATGTTAATGTCTAATTGAGAGATTTTCCCTCATGGTTTAATGGTCTAGCTTCAGGGTAGCTAGTTGCAAAGGATAGAGAAAACAACGAAGCCTATAGTTGGGTGGAAGGTGGCTCACCCTTCATCAGTTACATGTAGTTGTTGATCTTGATCATGTAAGTGTCTTTTATTTAAGCCCGAAAATGTAATTCATTTTCATATAATGAAAAAGGATGTTCATGATTATTCACTTGTAAGGTTTTCCTACCAAATCGCCATCTTGACTTATGTGATACATGTTCATGACATGAATTAGTGAATTTTGTTGTGTGATTATGCATTATTCATATTCCCGCTTGTTGAATTTTAGGGTGTTCTTATAATGTGTTTTTCATGATTATGGGCATACATGGGATTGATAGAATTTTAGTCTTGATTATATTTAATATTTATGGCTGTAATAGCCCTTTTGTCAAGCAAGATATTGTGGATGAGAAGACATGGGGATATTAACCCCCTTAGCCACTTAGAGAGCCATAATGGATGATTGGTTTTGGAGGACTCTTAGTGAGTCACAACCATGGGATTTGGGTCTACTTCAGATAGGAAAGAGAAACCTTGAATCTATTATTTGCAAGTAGATGGTTCTATTGATGATGTGGACTGAATGTAAGAGTAAAATCCTTGAATTTAGAGTGAAGACTTATAGGAAATACTCTTCACAAACCATATGATGAAACATGTTAAAGAGTTCATTGATGAACTGGTGGAAACCTATTGAAAGGCTTTATTAGGCCTTTATGGCCTTTAGAATGAATGTAAATGCTAATAAAACATGTGGGAGACAATGGAGTGGTTGAGGAGCTTATATTCATTCTTGTTTTGGGATGAGAAGACTTGGAGATCATCTTGTGTCTATGTCTTAAAAGGACTTAGCTCCTTGTGAAAGTGGGCCTTGATAATTAATTTTATATCGCATTAAAGGTGGCGGGAATTTAAACTCAAGTAGGGACTATTTTTTTAGGAATTCAACTCAAGAGCTACATCTTTACAAGGGTCACGTGAGGGTTACAAAGTAATTTGACAAAGCCATAGTTCAAACATTCTTTATAAAAATGAAACATCTCAAGAATGGTTTAGTTAATGACTTTTTAATTGTACAATAAACCTTAAGAGGTTGGAATATAAAACTTACTTGGTATAATCAAGTCAAGTTTATAAAAACTAGCACAACCATATAAATTAAATGGTCAGTAAAGATAAATAACCATCAAAACACTTAATTCTAGGATACATCTCACATTACCAAGACTATATATATATATATATATATATATATATATATATATATATATATATATATTCATAACCATGGAGATTCACCCCACTTTACCATGAAGATTTGTTTTTTGTATATAGGCTTTATTACAATACCATGTTTGATTTTGCATGCCTGAAAAAACAATGAGTCATGTTCATATGACCTTTTTTAATTAATCAATTTTGTTAAAAGAAGAAAAATGACATAACTATTTTTTGAGATAAATATCAACCATAATTTTGACTTTTATTAAAAATAAATTTAGTGAAATATCTATCATTCACCAAATACTTATTAATAATTCAATTATAATTTTAAAAATCTTATTCTAAAATAAACACACAAATCAACATAATATTTAAATAAAAATACATTATAATAATTTACAAATTATTTAATCAACAAAAGAATTAATAAACTATATTATATAATATATTATTATAATAAAAGTATATATTTTACATAAATTCATAATCTATTTCATCACATCTTAGATCTTAATTATAACATATTTAAAAAATTATTAAAAAAATTAATATACTTTATTATATAATAGAAATATCTTAATGTAATAAAAGTATATCTTTTAGATAAATTCATAATCTATTTCCTAATATATTGAGTCCTTTTACCATCAGTTTATATTTTAAATATTATATACATTTAAAAATTAATCAACTTTATTATATACAATATATTACTATAATAAAAATATATTTTTGATATAAACTGATAATCTATTTCCTCATATCTTGAATCCTTTTACTATTAGTATATATCTTTGATATTGTATATTTAAAAAATATTAAAAAATTAATAAACTTTTAAAAATGAACTTTTACATAAATTCATCTATTCTATTATAACATTATATATTTAAAAATATATATATTTTTTACTTTATTTAAAATTAAAGAAATAAAATAAAATATATTATATTATTTTAATTTTGATTAACTTTGATTTAAAGCTTGATACTCATCATTGTACGACTCTAGTTAAGTGAATATCGAACATTAATAAATTTAAATTATTCAACTCTCTTAGACCAGACAAGGCTTAGTACGTGTCATGAACATTTTATTTTTTAAATTATAAATTTGGTATTTTTATTTATTTATTCCTTGTGTAATGAAGGTTTAATTTTATTTTGGTATTTTTATTTTTATGTATTTATTAATTGTTTAAATTGATCAAATATGTATAATGATAATGATGTGATTAATTCGAAAAATATGTATTTATATTATGGATCACAAAAGTCTTAGATCTAACATATAATGAACATTTTATTTTAAAAATTGGATAAAAAAATATTGGGAATTACAAAAAAGAGGTTATAGGTCAAGTTTTAGAATTATGCTATTTTGATAAATAATATTTGATTTTACTCAATATTTTCCATTGCAAAAATTGTAACTTACCAATTTAGTTAAGTACCATTCTCTAAATGAGGAGAAGTGGAGAAGTGAAATATATTGAAGTCATTCAATGTTTTCAATGTTTCTAATGATTAAATTATGTTTCTATTAGGTTAAATTGTCAAAATTGCAACTCCCTGTTAGATGTGTTCTATATATATTGTAAAAACTCTTCCTCAAACCCCTTCAAAAAAAAAAAAAAAAAAACTTCCCCAATCTAATAATAAATATTGATTTTATTATAATAATAAATATGATAAAATAAATATTGGACTCTAAACATTTTATGTTTTTTTGCTTTTTTCATAATATTATATATGTGTTAAATTGCATATTATATAAGTATTGTATTGTTACATATTAATACAATATAATGTATTTTTCTTCTTTGAAAAAAAAGTATGGGTGAAATTGCAATTTTCCATAATTTAAAATGCATAAATAAATTCACCACTTCTCAAAGAGCATGTTCATAATTTAAAATGTATAAATAAAGAGCATCTTCATGATTTTTTTTCTCAAATGGAGTTCATTGCCCATATGCCTAAGATGTTTTATGAGGATGACAATGTTCATCTGGGTCGGTTGATAACTAGGGAGGAATTGACAACTATCTTGAAGGAATGTGCAAAAGATAAAATCCTTGTTCTAGATGGCTACGAGGTAGAATTATTCCTTCATTTCTTAGAGTTAATGATGTCAAACCTTCTAGTGGTTGCAAAAGAGTTTAAGTCTCTCGGTCACATTTCTGGGGCCATCAATGCCATGATTATTGCTTTAATATCTAAGAGAGAGAATCCAAAGACCTTTGCAAACTATAGATCAATTTCTCTGTGCAATTCTATATATATAATGATCTCAAAATTAATCGATTGCACGCTTAAATCGGCTTTGTCTATCCACATCTCTCCTAAATAGTTTGGTTTCCTAGAAGTCAGGCAGATACATGATGCCATTACCATAGTAGATGAGATCTTACATTCTATGAAGGTTCGGAAGATGAAGGCATGTTTGCTTAAAGTAGAATTGATCAAAAAACTCATCACAAAAAACTAGAATTTACATAGTCAAAAAACTCATCACAAAAGAAGGATATTAAGTTTAGAAGGGCTATTTTAAAAAAAGAAAAAAGGGAGTAATATTTTAGAAAGGGATTATTTAAATAAATAAATATTAAAAAAGTATTGATATATAAAAAGGGGAATACAATATCATATTCCAAAATTTGTTTATATATAAAAACCCCGCAATTAAATTATTTTGGACGAAATTATCAGCGAAGTGAAATGGAAACTAGTAATGGAAGATTTCCTAAAAATTATAGTATGTGTGTCTATGCGTTAATTGAAATCAAAGGGTCACTTGCGGGAAAGGAAGTTCTCATATCTATCGATCTTACTCAAAAGAATAATTATGTTAGTTATGAATGTGCTAACCAATTAGTGATCCCTGAATCAAATATAACTAAAACAAATTCATTTCACGAAAATGTCAAACAATACGACATAGAGAATTTACACCTAAGTATTGGGGAGTATTCCTTTGTCTCGCAATTCACTGCTAAAACGTTATTTTGTAACAATAGTGATATAGTTCTAGGTTCGCTCTGGATGGAATCACTAGGGTCATTCATCCTTAATACCAAAAAGAAGTTTGTGACATTTTCTTACAAAAAGAAAAAAATAACACTACAAGATGTCATAGTGAAGCCGAATTCAGTAACACCGGAAGACATGTTAGATATTTCAAAAGTAGTTTTTCAAGAATGTAAAAAGGTGATCCAAAATATGCAAAAGGAAATTGACAAAATCACCACTAATAAGAATGAAGAAGTTTCTCGCCTCAAGGACCACAACGAAAAGTTACTAAAGCAAATTAAGAAGCTAAAGAAAGACAAGAAGTCATTACAAAACAAGGTGCAACAACTTGTTGAAAAGGAATCATCGAAACTTTCAAATGTAGAAGTTCAAGTTGAAGAAAAAAAGAACATTGATCCAGTAAATGTCACAACTCAAGAAGCAAACAAGTAAATTGCAGAAGATGCAAACTTAGATGTTGTAGTTCAGACGAGGAACATTTTATGTGAAGGTTTTGTAACCAACTCAATAACGTCCTCGCCAAAAGAAAATCAAAGAATTCAAACCAAAAAAGTTCCCTATAGACATCCAAATCACAGGAGAAGACAACTCGACCAAGCTACGTGTTCAAAACAGAATCAACAAGTTGATATTCTGAAGAATACTAATGTCGATGCAATCCACTCATGTGATTACCAATCGTCACAAATTTCCAGTCATCGCAAGTTTCCAAAGAATATAGATCTTGGATGGTCTGATCCCTTCTCAGTGCGACAATTTTGTTTGTCACTTAGAGGATCATATCAACTTGTATCGACAAGGATCACTGCCCCGAGACGAGAAGACATTCGTAGCAGGAAACGAAATCGAGGCCTTTCATCAACAAGCTTTGAGGACAAAGCTTTTTGAGGAGGAAGGCAATGTAATGAATAAAATAATATAAATAATGATTAATTAGTTAATTAGTAATTAGGCTGAAAGGCCATGTCTGATGAGACATGACCTTTCGTGAAAAGGCACCTGCATAGGTATATAAGCAAGCCTCATTTGTAATTCTAAATCATCTCATATCTCAACTTATTCTTCATACCTTTATATAATAATATTTGTATCCTCATGGATATTTTTATATTTCATGTATTCTGGAATATTTAACTCAAGAAGGAACTTTGTTTGCTTCATTTTCCTTGATAAAGGAAAATCTTGCCTGGCCTCTGCCATACCTCCAAGCCTAGGAAGTAGTGCATCAGTCCTATGACTTTCATCTCAAACTAGAAAGTTAGCTCCCTCTTACATTGATGAATGAGAGGGTCAACACCTGTCAGGAAGAGATCGTCCACATAGAGAACCAGAATGAGAGGCCTTTCTCTATCAGCCTTAAAATAAAGGTTTGGATCAACATTACTTCGAGTGAAGCTCAACTTCATCAAGTAGTTATCTATCCTCTCGTACCAAGCCCTGGGGGCTTGCTTCAACCCATAGAGGGATTTCTTCAACCTAAATACATGGGTGTCTTTATCTTTGACTTCGAACCCTAGATGTTTCTCCACATATACCTCTTCCTTTATAGAACCATGCAAAAAAGTGGTCTTCACATCCATCTGATGTAGACTCCATCCTTGCATTGCAACAAGGGCAATAATAGATAGGATGGTGGTATAGCGGGCCATGGGTGCAAATATATCATCATAATTTATGCCTTCTTTTTGAGAGAAGCCTCGGGCAACAAATCTTGCCTTGTACTTTTCAGCACTTCCACCAGATCCATGCTTGATATTATAGAGCCATTTCGAGGTGACAACAGATTTGTCCTCTAGTCTTGGGACCACTTCCCAGACATCATATTTCATAA
>CM076582.1:9801112-9858612 GCA_034641835.2 Pinus albicaulis | reverse complement strand
ATCAAGTCGGATAAAAAACCCTTTAGACAAAAGTTAAGAAGGATAAATTGAAGATTGTTTCCATCCATCGAGAAAGAGGTAAACTGATTGTACAAATTAGGTATCATTGTGCCAATTAGGTTTTCTGATTGGATTTCAAATTTGTAAATACCAGAGAGATAAGGTTATGCATATATTTCCAGAATTTGAATAAAGTATCTTTAAAGGATAATTAACCCCTTCCTAAGATGGACCATGTTCTGCAAAAGGTAGTTGGAGCATCACGGATGTCACTACTTGACGGTTATTCAGGTTATAATCAGATTTTGGTACATGAAGAAGACCACGGTAAAAATGCTTTCAAAACACCTTGGGGAACCTTTCAATATGTTAAAATGCCATTTGGACTCAAGAATGCAGGGGCTAATTTTCAGCGGGAAGTGGATATGGCCTTTGTTAAGGAGAAAGATGTTTTCTTAGTAGTGTACCTATATGATTTGACAGTGTTTTCTGGTTCTTATGATCATCATTTGTATCATTTGAGAATTATTTTTCAGAAATGCAGGGAGTTTAGGATTTCTTTAAATCTGAAGAAAATTTTTTTTGCCATGGAGGAAGGCAAAATTCTTGGTCACATAATTTCCAAAGATGGCATTCGCATTGATCCTTCCAGAGTAGAAGCCATTCAGAAGATAGATTTTCCACGAAACAAAAAAGAGATACAGGCTTTCAATGGTAAGATGAACTTCTTACGCAGATTTGTTCCTTATTTAGCTGAGCATTTGAGAGGAATGACTAATATGTTGAAGAAGGAAAACAATGTAAAATGGACCACTGATGCTATGAAGTCTTTCAACTTGGTAAAGCTTGCTTTAAGCACAACCCCTGTTTTGGTTAGTCCAGATTATACTAGTGATTTCATAATATTTTCATTTGCATTCGAGCATACCTTGGCTGCAGTTTTGATGCAAAAGAGAGATAAGGTTGAACAACCTATTTCTTTCTCCAGTCGAGCCATTAGAGATGTTGCTCTTCGCTATAACATTATTGAGAAACAAGCTTTAGCCCTAATCAAAGCCTTGAAAGATTTCTGGATTTATATTCTACATTCACATACTACAGCCTATGTTCCAAATGCAGCGGTAAAAGAGATTCTCGCACAGACTGATCCTGAAGGTCAGAGAGGTAGGTGGATAGAAGCTATGCTAGAGTATGATCTCGAGATCAGGCCTACCAAACTGATCAAGGGGAAGGGGTTAGCCAAGCTGATGGCTGAATCCAACTTTCATGCTCTAGACATAAACCTTATTGCAGCAATGTCAGATGACGAAGAAGATGGTGCTCTAATACATGTATCATAAATGTTTCTCACTTCACCATGGTATTCTGATATAGTCATTAGGGGAATTTTGAGGTCTAAAATGGGCCTCCTAAGAAAAATGTACAACCAAAATAAAATTTATAAGAACCAATAGGATTCAAGATGATGATGTCAACCATGGGGGATGATTCACTATTTTTTAAATAAAAGGGTATAAAGATTAAAAAATAATAAAATAATAAAACTACTTTTTCAACTCATATTTTCAACTTATCTCCCAATGTTTTTAATCAAATTTCGAGCGAGAGTACTCATTGGATGCAAAATTTAATTCCTCATCCAAGGAGTACACATGTTGCATACTTTCGATGGACTTTGCTAAGCGAAAAATGTGAAATACATGAAAAAACATGACTTCAATCACGTTTTTCATGTATTTATTAATTTTTTTTAGCAGGGTCCATCGAATGTATGCAACATGGGTACTCCTTGGATGAGGAATTAAATTATGCATCCAACGAGTACTCCCACTCAAAATTTGAGTAAAAACTTTGGGAGATAAGTAAAAAATACGAGTTGAAAAAGTAGTTTTTTTCTTTTTTCCCTCTAAAATTTGATGATGTCATCAAATATTACTTTATTATTTCCACTATTATTTTATAATTTCCTTAGGAGGCCCATTTTAGACCTCAAAAATCCCCTAATGGTATGTTCTTCAACTCTTATGTCCTGCTCCTGGAATGTCAAAAAGTCAGGGTAGATCATTGAAATTGAAATCTGCTAAATACTGTGTTCTAGGTAGTGCCCTTTATTGGAAAGATCCAGGAGGTGTTATTTTGAATTGTCTGTTTGAAGCTGAAGCTAAGCAGGTAATGGATGACTTTCATAAGGGAGATTGTGGAGGCCATTTGTTTTGGAAAACAACAGCTAACAAAGTGTTGAGAGCAGGGTATTATTGACCAACTTTATTTTCTGATTTGTACAAAACAGTCACAAACTGTCATGAATGTCAGGATTTTCAGGGAAAAAGGAAGCTCTTTCCTCTTCCGCTGAATCTTGTTGTAGTAAATGCTCCTTTTAAATAGTGGGGACTTGATTTTATTGGGGAAAATCATCCCACATCATCGGCACAACACAGATGGATCCTAACAGCCACCAACTACTTCACTAAGTGGACCGAGGCTATTCCTAAAAGGCAAGCTACAGACATGGTAATCATTCAATTTTTAGAATCCAATATTTTGTCTCGTTTTGGTTGTCCTCACAAGATTATTATAGATAATGCTGTAGCATTTAAGTCGAAAAATATGGTTGATTTTTGTCACAAATATAATATCAGATCGGGCCATTCCACCACATATTATCCACAGGGCAATGGATTAGCCGAGTCCTCTAATAAATCTTTGGTGAATATCATTAAGAAAATGTTGGAAGAGAACAAGAAAAATTGACATAGAAAGCTTACCAATGCTTTGTGGGTAGACCGAGTGAGCACCAAGAAGTCTATAGGTATGTCACCCTTTGAATTGGTTTATGGTACAGATATAATGTTTCCTACATCACTTGCTGTTCCTGTTATGAGATTATTGCAGGAAGCAGATAGTGAGGAAGATGATATGCAACGTCGAATCAATCAAATGATTCATCTTCAGCAAAAAAGGGAGGAATTTTCTCAGACTACTTCTATGCTTCAGGAGAAAATCAAGAAGATTTATGGTCGCAAGACCAAGGAAGATAAATTTTAGCTGGAGGATGTAGTGCTGAGATGGGATGGAAGAAATGAAGATAAAGGTAAGCACGGGAAGTTTGAAAATATTTTGAAAGGAACCTACAAGATCTTGGCTTATCGAGGACAAAATGCCTATCTGCTGACAGAAATGAATGAATAGGAATGTTCAGGAGGACCAGTCAATGGTAGGCTCCTGAAACATTATTATTTCTGATGCAACTTCTAAGAGAATGTTTCACTTTCATTGTAAATACTAGTTTATATTTTCTGCAAGGGTTGGGGAAAAATATCATCTAGGCTTGGGGCCCGAAGTGAAGGCTATAAAGCTTGTTGATTTTCTGTTGTTTTCAAATTTTTGGAGTCAGTTTTGAGTTAGTGTCAAAGGAAGTTTTTGAGTCAATTCCCAGTCACTTTAAATGTTTTTTTTGAGTCAGTTTAATAATCTGCAGTTTTTTGGATTGTTCGACCGTATTTACCCAATGGTTAGGCACTTTGTCAACGATGTTCTTGAAAACTCCAAGGAGCTGCCATCCCCAATAAGGCCAATGTTAGTGTCAGTATTTGTATACTTCCATCAAGGATCAAAACACATTTGCATGTGCATCTTAGGTGTCCCATTCTGCATAAATTTTTTATCATTCCATTAGGTCATGACATAAAATTGTTCTGCTGGTGGTTGTATTTGTCAAATAAAAATTTTCTCCCTTAGAAGATCATATTGGTTGACTCATTCTCATGATTCCTTGAAAATAAAAACACATATGGAAATGCTTTGTTCACTTGGAAATCTGTAAAGTCAAAATCTCATTCAAAGGTCAGGTCAGAAAACAATCTCATTAGGTCATTAGGGTTTTTCATTTCTCAAGGTCACTCCTTCATTCAGATAAGTTCAACACATATATGAGAGGGATTAAAAAATATTATCATGGTGTGATTATTGTGTTTTCAAAGTTGTATTTGTTCGGTTTGATGATTTTATATCAAAATGTCATTTTGATATAAAATTAAATATGTAATTTATTTTTATTTTTTCAAATGTAATTTTATGTTTTAAAATGTAATAAATTTAAATCCCGAGCTGTCAAAGTGCAATCATGTTCAGCCCAAGCAAACAAAGAGAGCCAAACTCCATGTTGATCAACCTGCAGCGCCAAAAGTCAAAAAATAAAAAGAGTATTAGTTCCAAAGGAAAAGTGAACATTAAGAAAGTGGGTGATTCAAATTGAAATTTCAAATCCACTAAGGCTATAAATCTTATCAAACATCTCAAAACAAGTCATCCTTTCCATCTAACCATCAAGAATTTTCAGCAAGAGAGAAATTTTGAGTTTATTGAGCAGTTGGGGCCAAAATTACAAGGCGCTGCGCGTTCTCAGGTTGGCGCTGCACGTTCATCTAGGCGCTACGCATTCACCCAGCCACACTGCGCGTTTACCCCGAAATCCCAGAGTAATTAACATAGGTGCTGCACATTTGGAGATTGGCACTGCATGTTCATCCCGACACTGCACTCTTACCCAGAAACACTGCATGTTTACATAGTGGTTGTTTTGAAGGTTGTCACCGCTTCCATCCAGCTCCAGTTTCCTCATAAATTTCTTCAAGGAGTTTTTAATCAGTAAGTGGACATAAAATACCCCTCTTTTCACATGTATTTTTTTCCTTTAAAGAGTTGAAAGTGTCATAGCTTATGAAACCCTAGTTTTAGTTCATTATCATTTTTCATACACCATATCTTTGTTCACCTCCCTAAACCCATGTCAATCATGAGCATGGTTAATCCCTAGGGTTTTCATTAACCTAGGTTTTCTATTTACACTCATTTCCTTCATCCATCTAAGCTAGCCATCTCATCTCCTTCTCCCTTCATCTCATTCCAATTTTTACCCTAGGGTTTCCTAAGTCAAAATTCAAAGATGTCTGAAAAATAAGATAGAGGTGTTGGTGAGGCACAAATTCCAAGGAGAAATGAACACAAAGGAGGGAAAATTAATAGATTTGAACCAATAACTACAAGGCAACTCATGGCCTCTCCTCTCACTATGTCTTGTTTCAAGCATGTTGGTTGTTTTGAGTTTTGTGAGAGGGTGCAGCAGATTCAATATCATTATGAGTTGACAAGGTTATTCATCACAAACCTTCATGACAAGCAGTTCACTCTTGATGGGGTGACTTTTGATATGTCCACCAATGCCATTTCAGCTGCTACAGGGATCCCTAATGTGGGAGAGAGATGGTTTAAACAAGCAAACCTTGATATGAGCTATTATGAACCATACCTCAAACCTAGATACAAGGATGACAAGAAGTCAAGTTTCCCTTTCTCTCATCTTCTTGACCGATATGTCCCCATGTTAAAAATAATCATGAAGTACTTCACTTGTGAGGGGAGGTTTTCTCGACTCTACTCATACCATATCTGACTCCTTATGCACTTCACTAGGTTCAGAATGCTTCACCTACCTTATTATCTTTTCCGCAGCATTGACAAGATGGCATACATTGTGCAAAATAGGGATTATAATCATCAAATTCAGAGTCTTTTCCATCACTCCCTCATCAAGATGTTGGTCATGCATCAGCTGGAGCAAAATAACATCCCATGGGACACATTCATTGCAAATGAATTTTTCATTACCCCACCTAGTCATCATGAGCAGAATATTCCTTCATCATCTCATCCTCCCATATCCACCTCTCCATCTCAGCCTGCTGCTCATAAATTTTCACCTAATCAGATCCATTCACCTCATGTTGATCCTTCTTCTTCACCCTTCTATAACCCTTCATCATCCCATCATGATACCGGAGCATTAAGAAGTGAAAGGGACATTGAGGCAACTTGGGCTCATGTGATTGATGTTGAGCCATTTCCCAAGACCTATCAAAGAGGCCACACGCATGTGTTTGCTTCACATGGTGTGAAAGGGGCCATGCTTTCTTCATCAGCAAAACAGGTAGATAAGGATAAGGAAAAAGCTACAGAGCCTATCATTGATGAGCAGGAGGACAAGTATGAAACTGAGCAGGAGTTTCCGTTGATTGACCTTGATGATGAGGATGAGGTTAGAATCACCAATTCATTGATTAGAAGGAAAGAGGAAAATATTAGTGAACTTCAAGCTAATCTTGACAGAGCACAGTATGTGATTGACTTCCTTGAGTAGGTAAATCAGCAGCTGAAGACCAAGCAGATCATCAGTGAGGTGAGGACCATCAAAGCTCAAAAAGAGGCAGGGAAGGCTAAGGCCTTGTTGGAGGAAAACTTGGATAGATTTGGTGGGATTGATGGTGAGGAGGATTAGCCTCCAAGACAGATACCAAAGACAATAGGGCTTAGGAGAGCTCTAGCCCGTGAGAGACAGAAAGAGGCTGAGTTGGTAGAGCAACTCACTACAAGTGAGCTGCTTGCCCTTGAGATTAGCAGATATAGAGAATCATGGATTAATAGAGCCAACTTGCATTTGGAGGGCTTGCTAGAGAAGGCCAAAAGGGACAATGATATTCAGCGGAAGATGGCAAAGCACTATGCCACGAGAAACAAGATTTCAAGGGCCAAGCTCAAACGATCCCATGCAAAGATTCAAGCCTTGATCGAGCAAAAGGAGAAGGGGAAGTTAGAAATACTTGCTGAGGTGTCTCTTCATACCTCTAACCATTGATACAACAAGTAAACCCACAATTTTGACAAATTTTGGCACATTTGGCACTATGGTGCATTTTTGAGTTTTAGGGCAATTTTGACAAACATAAATTCTGCTAAACGCACATCGCCACTGGCGCTGTGCTCTTTTTTGGGGCATCCAATTGCAAAATGGCCACCAACATCATGTTCATATTGATGAGGACATTAACTCTAGAAATTGTCAGAATATTTGGAGGAGAACTGGTCCCTCAAAAAGGCAAAAAACCACCAAAAAAACATGTTTATGCCCTTGTTTTTGCCTTGGCGCTGCGCGTTTACCAGTCTTGGGAGAACAGGTTTTTGACAGGGAATATGGACATCATTTTGAAAAATGGAGGCATATTTGGAAACTATACTCAGATAGCTTTCCAATGAGCTATCATGGAGCTGATTTGGACATCGGGAAGGCCTCCAAAATTTTCCTGCAAGACAGGTCATTGTTTCTGACATGGCGCTGCGCGTTTACCAGGAAAATGCAGTTTTCATCATCTTCAGCAAAATTTTGACTTTTTGACTTTTTACTTGGGAAAATGAGAAAATCACTGATGTAAATGGTGAATTTAAATGTCATTTTTTGACTTTTATCTAGGTTAGATACATTACATAAGTCCTCTAGAGGTCAAATGAATCAGTTTCCTCTCTTTTAGAGGCAAGTTGTTGAGTTTTCCTAGTCTTCAGATTCTTGTTTGGGAGTAGGTGAAACTAATCCCTATCTCATGGATTCGACTCCCTGAGGCTAGGGAGAGTGGTTTTTAGGTCTATTTAATGTATTTTCTCAGTCATTGTAATGGTTGGACTCACTTGTAGCTTTGGCATCTCAAGAGACATATTTGTATCAGTTTGGCTTGGACATTAATAGAAATTTACAACTATTTCTTTGGGATCCATGTGGTATGCAGTGTTTGACATAATTTCTTCCTTTTTATCATTTGTATGAATGTATTGTAATATCATAAACCATTTTCATTTCTATGATATGCTTAATTTCAAGTCGAAAGGCAAAATTCATGTTTCATGCTCTGTTTTGGGAAATTTAGCATAATTTGTTTATTTTCTTCAGTTTAGGGAGAATTCATCTTGTATGCTCTTCCTAACTCCTCACCAGTCTCTTCACCTCACCATAATCATCTTTTCATGTCAAGCCTTCTACCTATCTTTCCCCTTAGAACCCCTGCAAATTTTGACCTAATTTCCTTGCCCTAGCTTTTTGACTCCTCCTGATCCAACAAACCCTACACAATCAAAATCAAAACCCTGTGCTACTATACCTAGCCTAAAATATTTATTCCTCAATCATGTATACTGTGATCTATACGGAGAGAGCCCTCTCCTGGCTTAGTAGGGCTAGCTACTTGGCTAACCGTGGTTTGAGATTACCTCGGGATTGCGTCTCTTAGCCTGAGGTTCAATCTGAGTGTTAACAGAGGGATTTCAATAAATCTCGCTGGATTCTATAGGAAGACTAACAATCAACCTACACTGTATGGACTTTATCAAGGCCTAAATATTGAAAATGATAAAGGTATTGATGACATCATAATTTTGGGTGATTCACTGATCACAATATTGTATCTTACTAAACCTGACAGCCCAAAGGACAATTGCCTCTCCTAGATTCTATTTCGCATCAAAAGCTTGGAAAATTTCTTTCACTCCAAAGAGTTGTATCATATCCTTAGAGGTAACAAATTTTATACAATATTTTTTCACACTCCCAGTCTCGTATCCTGAAGTCTCGAACTTTGTGTCGTCAATGTCGCAAGTGTCGCAAAGTGACGAAATTTTGTGCAAAAAATGTATTCACCATGAAACATTGTTGTGGAAATCAAAGGAATATTCCTGAAGAAAAGGGAAAAAACTTGCCTTGAAAGAATTCTGGAGAACTTGTCAAAAACCTTTGTTTGCAAACCCAATGCGATTTTCCTAATAGTGTCCTGCGATGTTAACCCGTGGCATTATACATGCCTTTCGTTTTCAACATGGATTTTAGAAGGAAAAATCACGTTGATCCTATTTAGGCAGTTTTTCCCAAAATGAAGGAGAAGCTTCTCTTACTAGAATACTCGAGAATGCCGACATGGTTTCAGGTAGTTGAATATTGTAACAAGACCTCCCACTCCTGGCCCTAGATCCTCATTCCATGGATATCTCCCTTGAGATGTGGAACTCGTCCCTCTTTTCATGGATCCTCAACTCCCTCTCCTTCCCTATAAATCAATTGCTCACTATCCACTAATGGTTAGTCATATCTAGTTAGTGAGGTTGGTCATTGTTAGATATAGGTTGGATGGTGTTGGCTGGTTGGTTACTGTCCATTTGTAAAGGAGAAAAAGTGTTTTAAGGTTAAGTCTTGGACTTGGAATCTCACCTAAAGGAGGCTTCCAACATCAAGGCTTCATTGGTTGTAATACTCCTTTTTTCATTTATTTATAATACAATATATGTTTTCTTTCCATAAATGTATCAATTATTGTCCATTTATTGTAATACTCCTTGATATGTTACATAATTTATATTAGAATGTATCATGATTTGTATGTGTTTGTTGTCTCCACTTGATCCTTCTTGCAGGCACTCATCTAAAGCAACAAAGAGGAGATCGTGAGCTTGGAATTCAAATAGCCAAGGTCTACATCAAGGGTATTAGCATCAAAGAGAGGTAGGCGATCTATCCTCCTTTGTATTTTCTAATATGAATTTGGAAATATTGCATGTAATTGTCCTCGTTTGTTGCTATATCTTCCCATTGGAATAGAGGAATCGTTTATGTCCGCAGAAAGGATTGCCTGCACAACAAAATGGCGATTCCACTAGGGATGCACATAACCTTTCAAACCTCCTTTTGTTTTTGGTCTCTTTTGGTAAGTTTGGCCAACATCCTAGTGATCTGTAACTTATATTGATTATGGATCTACATTATGAGTGGTGTGTTGTTTAAAGTGTCAAGTCTAGATCTCTCTTCAATTTTGATTATATTTTCCTAAGTTTTTATTGCCTGATGTATTTTCTCTGAGAAATAGAGCACGCTCAGTGCGGATTTGGCTGAGTACAGTCGCACTTAAGACCTTGTCTTCCATTGTCTGCCCGTGCTGGTCCAAAAAAATGAGGTTTATTGGGGTTGTTGTCAGAAGATCTAGAACGTATCGATCTCTAAAGTTATTCTCCTTCTCTGTTTACATAGATTTTGACTTATTGTTGTCAATTTTTTGTTGAATGTTGTAACAAGAAATAGTGAAATTGGCATCTGGAAACAACATCCATGATCCTAGTGAAAATTAAACATCTACAATAGGTGGGGCCCACACAGGCTATTTTTAGGTGTATGTCTATTTTTAGAATGGTGAGAAAATTCTATTTATAGAGGGAGTCTATTTATAGATGGTTGAGAAAATTCAATGTATGGATGGGCGTATATTTTTGGAATGCATGTGCGAAGTCGGTTCATGGATTGCATGTCTAAAAATAGAATGCATGTCGATTATTATTATCTCTTAATAATAATTAGACAATAAACAATAATTTATTCTCTTGAAGCACTTGATTTCAGTTAACTGACATGGAAAACCTGTTGACTGAAGGAATTTTGAGTTCTAAGGTTGGTTGATGGGACATGCAAGTGGACTTAGTTGTAACTGAGTGATACAAAGCTGTAACGGAGTTGGATGTGTAGTTATGTGAGTTGTAAAGTAGCTTAACTCATTTAAGTGAGTTAAACTTACTTGTGATAGTTGTAACTAGTTGTAACTAAAGATACACTAGCGAGAGATTAGTTAATTAAATATTAAATTAATTCACATGGAGTGATCTCACATGAAACTAAAGATTTACTATTGTTAACTACATGCAAGTTAGATCCAATGGAGACCCAGTTGAGAGATAGGTGAAAGGGACAATTTTACTATCTGTTGTGACATTAGTGGGTGCACACTTGCAACCACACACACATTGGAGATGCCTATGAGTATTGCACAATCAAGGCAGGCTAGAATTGATCATTCAGAGGTTCTTGACCATCAGGGATTGCGCAGTGGAGGCAGGTTTTCAGGAGGCAGTAAATTGGTGCATGAATATGCCAATTTTTGTATGAAAATGTGAGACAATTAGCTGATGTACTGAGAGCTCTTGTGAGAAGAGTTTTGTATGAGATTGTTTCATGATCCATGATATATACATAATATATGATAGTGGGGTTTTTAACTTTATGCTTTCCCAGTAAAAACATCTATGTTATCTGTGATTGATCTTTCTTCATGTGTTTGCAATTGGCGATTAAATTTTCGCAAATATTTTAGTAGAAGGATTATGTATTTAATGGTGGCATATAATTATTAGATCAGGAGAATCCAGGAAATATGTAATTTTATTAAAATTTCTACATGGTATCGAAGCAAAGAAGATTGCAATTTTGGAGCAGTAGCTGAGTTTGTTGGTGGAAACAATTCAAATTTGCTTCAATAATTTCTTGGTGCGACAGTTGAGTAAACATCGAAATGACTTTTAATGGTTTGCGGTTAGAGTATGCACTCGAGGGTAGCTCGAACTACATTACATGGAAGGACGAGATAGAGGCGGTTCTCGAAGATAATGGCTTGAAGGAATTCATTGACATAGATGTTCCTAAACCTACTTCGAAAGATGCTGCATTACTTGATGCATGGCAAAAGAAGGTAGCAAGGGCGAGGAGGATTTTGTTGGAAGGTGTACGAGACCACATTGTCTCAAGCCTTCATGGGAAAGCCACTCCATATGCTATGTGGAATGCTTTGAAAGATCTTTTCCAAAGCAACAACGACCATAGGAAATTGGCACTGAAGGATAAACTCAGAGAGATCAAGATGGAAAAGAACAACACTATTCCGGTAAACTTAACAAAGTTTGTCCAATGTAGGGATGAGCTTGGGAGTGTAGGAGTAAGTGTTGCTGATGATGACTTGGTGAGTTTGGCTCTCTTGGGACTTCCTAAGAGTTGGCACAGTTATGAAGACTCTGTCAACGAATGAGAAAAACTGCTAGATTGGGAACGACCGTGGTCGGATCTAGTGCAGGAGGAGCTCAGGAGGAACACCAGAGATGGCTCTTCATCAAAGCTTGATGATGAAGAGGATTGTGCTTTGGCTGCCAAGGCAAAGAAGGAGAAGGGGAAGAAATTCCATTCTAAATCTAAGGCCGGTGAAGATGGAAAGGAGCACAACATGTCCAAAGTGAAGTGTTTTCACTGTCACGAGTATGGACATATTGCCACAAATTGTCCACATAAGAAGAAGAACAAGATGGCTGCTGGAGCTGCAACTGATGAGGCTCTTGCCTTGAAATTTGAGCTTGAATTCTCATTGATCACATGCATGGTATCTAGTGCATTGGGATCAGGGTGGTACTTGGATAATGGTGCTTCCTTTCACATGACGAGAGAGAAGAAACTTTTCAGTGACTTGGAGGAGAAAGATCTCCAGATGCATATTGATTTGGCGACGATGGACGATACAATGCGACTGGCATTGGTATCATTAACTTTCAAAGGGCATCAGGTAAAATATTTCATTTAAAAGATGTTATGCATGTTCCAGGTTTGAAGAAAAATTTAGTCTCAGTCACAATGTTAGAGGATAGAGGCTATGATGTTGTCTTTAGTGAAGGAAAAATTTTCTTACGACACAAAGCGATAGGGCAAGCCAATAATTTTGGGATTCGAGTTATGAATCTCTACAAACTTGATGTAGATGGGATTTCTATTGAGCTTCCTACTGTTGGGAAGCTTGAGAAAGCCATGCAATTGACACTTGAGAGGGAGCATGATTTGCATGCAGGTAAGAGTGAACCTTGGGATGTGGAGAAGCCACAAGATGAGGATCATGGAGTGGGAGCAACCAATCATGTAGAGAAATTTCATGCCAGATGGGCAGAGGGAGTGCATGCAGTTATATCACTAGGTATGATGTGGGGTGACATGCATGAATAATCCCAAGAAGAAATTTTGGGCAGGATTCATTGAGATGGTGTGGATCTCATGAATCGAAACTGGCTACGAGGAGCCCACAGTACAAAAATAGCAGGATCAGTTGGATTGATGTATTCAGATGTCAGGAGGACATGATTTTAAAGTGATAGTGTCAGATAATAGAGCGTGGATCAGAGTTGACAGCAAGTGCAAATTGTATGGATGTAGAGGTCAGAAACGCAGTGGTTCCAGAAGACATGTGCAGTTGGTACCAACATAATTCAGAAGACTTTGATGACAGGTGCATTATACTGATTCATTTGTTTGGAGGCTATTCAGTTTCGTAAGTGTTGCATGTGTGAGAAACACTAGAGAAGTGTTGCATACAAGAGTTGCAGGGTGCATGCATGGAGTTGCATGGCAGATGGAAAGGTTGCAGGGCGAATGCATGGAGTTGCATGTCGCATGCAAAGAAATTCCTTTCTTGTTGAGAGGGAGTGTTGAATGTTGCAACAAGAAATAATGAAATTGGCATCCAAAAACAACATCCTTGATCCTAGTGAAAATTAAGCACCTACACTAGGTGGGGCCCACACAGGCTATTTTTTGGTGTATGTCTATTTTTAGAATGGTGAGAAAATTATATTTATAGCGGGAGTCTATTTATAAATGGTTGAGAAAATTCTATGTATGGATGGGCGTCTATTTTTGGAATGCATGTGCGAAGTCAGTTCGTGGATTGCATGTCTAAAAATAGAATGCATGTCGATTATTATTATATGTTAATAATAATTAGACAATAAATAATAATCTATTCTCTTGAAGCACTTGATTTCAGTTAACTGATGTGGCAAACCAGTTGACTGAAGGAATTTCGAGTTCTAAGGTTGGTTGGTGGGACATGCAAGTGGACTTAGTTGTAACTGAGTGATACAAAGTTGTAACGGAGTTGGATGTGTAGTTATGTGAGTTGTAAATTAGTTTAACTTAGTTAAGTGAGTTAAACTCATTTGTGCTAGTTGTAACTAGTTGTAACTAAAGATACACTAGTGAGAGATCAGTGAATTAAATATTAAATTAATTCACATGGAGTGATCTCACATGCAACTAAAGATTTACTACTGTTAACTACATGCATGTTAGATCTAGTGGAGACCCAATTGAGAGATAGGTGAAAGGGACAGTTTGAATATCTGTTGTGACATTAGTGGGTGCACACTTGCAACCACACACACATTAGAGATGCCTATGAGTATTGCGCAGTTAAGGCAGGCTAGAATTAATCATTCATAGGTTCTTGACCATCAAGGATTGTGCAGTGGAGGCAGGCTGTCAGGAGGCAGTAAATTGGTGCATGAATATGTCAATTTTTGTATGACAGTGTGAGACAATTAGCTGATGCACTGAGATCTCTTGTGAGAAGAGTTTTGTCTGAGATTGTTTCATGATCCATGATATATACATAATATATGATAGTGGGGTTTTTAGCTTTATTCTTTCTCGGTAAAAACATCTGTGTTATGTGTGATTGATCTTTCTTCATGTGTTTGCAATTGGCGATTAAATTTCTGCAAAGATTTTAGTAGAATGATTCTGTATTTAACAATGGCATATAATTGTTAGATTAGGAGAATCCAGGCAATACATAATTGTATTAAAATTTCTACATTTTTTATTGGTCTGAAAGCATCTGTTCCATGTTGAAAACTTTGGTTGAATCTTTAGTTCTTTGGGTAAATCGAATCTATTGTTTTGTTTCTTGCATGTGTTGTGGGAATTATTGATTTGCTATCTGATAAGCATTTTTAGCTCTTTAGAAAACCATAAAAGAAATTGCATTTGCAATTGTTAAGAATTCATCTCAAAGTTGATCTCTACTTCTGGAAATTGCATTAGATTACATTGTAATGGAAAGTTGATTTTGAGATTGTCATTGAGCATAGATTACATTTCTTAGTGCTGAAAGCTGATAAGTGCACCCTCATTCATTTAAAAAAAAAATACAAAAATTCATATAGGGGAAATTTAATGAATTAAAATTCATTTACTTTTTGGTTGTTGCATTGGAATAGTGAAATTGAAAGATCTAGTTAGGAAGCTCTTGTTTGCTGCATATTTGATTGTTGCATCATTGTTGCACCTCTTCCCTACACTATATAGATTTCATTGAAAATGAAAAGAGTTATTTTTGTCATGTTAGTTGCATCATAGGTGTGTTCAGGTGACATCGATTTTTGAGCCTTGAAACTGAAACATAATTCAAGATCAACTTTAAAATTTATCTCAATTAACCTAAGGAGAATTTGGAACATTAATGCAAACATCTAGAGGTCTAGGCTAGAGACGTGTTCCAATGTCATTAAACGTAGGAGCTACCATTTTTTTCTAGCATTGCATTCAGGGGGTGAAATTCTGTTCCATGTACGGAAGTGTATAGGATCATTCTCCACGTACCTTCGGGTATATCGAACGGGGCTCCACACATGAAAAGTATATGGGAACGCTCTCATTGAATGGTTACACATTATACAACATTACTGCGAAATGTACTCCCATGTACTGTTGAGTATGTTTTGGGAGTCCCCTATAGGTTTCTATCCATCCATAGGTAACCGAGTCTGCCGCCTTGTATACCGTGATACACCGAACACAACATTCTGGAATATTGTCTGCCATACGTTAAGTCTGTATAAAATATACCAATGGATTCAATCCAATCATGTAATGTACTAAAACAAGATATTGAATCCTTCTACAATATTTTCATAATATAAAACACGATTGCTCAATCACATGAAAGTAAGAGAAAGAAGTAAATCAATACATAACACCAGATATTCCTGGGGAAAGAAACTGCTCAAAACCCCTCCATATTTATTGTATAATAAACCAAGGAATCATGAAATAATACAATGTATTTGTGCTCACCACAGCCTAATACACTCTGCTAATTGCTTCACACTGATCTAGGAAAAATTGGACAAACACATAGCCAATTATCAGCCTACCCTACTTACACAATCCCTAGCGAATTAAACCCCTATTAAATAGGAAATTCAACCTTCCTTGATTGGGCAATTCATCATGGGATTCATGTGGTTATATAACTGCATCTGGGCAGTTTGCTAAAAATACAACTGATAGTTTACTTGCCTTGAACCTTTGTCTCAAGTGGGTCTCCACTAGAATTGACATGCATGCAGCTATAAATAGTGAATCATCAGTTATTTGGTAGATCACTACTGGTGAATTAAATCTATTTTAATTCACTTGATCTTCCATTAGCTCATCAAACAGTTAGAACTAGTTAAACATATTTTAACTCAATTAATGTGAGTTAATTGATCCCACTAACACTACACTAGTGCTACAACTGCAACTGGACCCTGTAAATAATAGAATCACTCTACATGCCTATCCTTTGACACTCAACTCGAAATTCTTGAGCTAACTAAGTCTATCACACTTAGTTAACTATTACAAGTTGTTATGAGATAATATTACAATTAATTTTCCAATTTATTTAAAAATTGTTTGCACACTAATGTGTCGCTTGGATCCATCACTGTGTGACCTGTGATGCCACACTAGTGTGTGTGTATTTTCATATTGTTTCTGGATGCCAATTTCAATGTTTCTTGTTGCAAATTTCAACAAAGTCCTTGGTTCACCAAGGTGTATATTGCAATTCACGATTGCTTGGTAAACCTTTATGCCTAGTTACCCCATTTTTTTTTTTTTTTTTTTTTAATGTTAATTTCCAAAATTATTTAATTGACTGTGGAAAAACATCCTCTTCGTGGAACACCTCCTTAGTAGATATTAGGTTGATACTAATGAAAATTTTTCTTGAGTATACCAATGAAGGAAACCCCTCTGATGGGAATCATAGTGTCCATCATTCTCCACAGACTTGTACAAAACTCTCCAAGAAAGCGAGATTCTTGATCAGACACAATGAATGTGGGCAACCCCAAATGGACCCATAAAAATTGGAAGAAAAGATGATAAGTTTGATCTGTAGTGACCTACTTCTTACAAGGAATTAATATACACATTTTACTAAATCGATCCACAATGACATACAAATAGTCATGACCTCTCCTAGACAAAGGAAAAGAACCTACAAAATCCATTGACACACTTTCCCATGGACGAATCATAAAAGGGAGTGGTGTGTAGAGCCCCACTTTTCTAATAGCAGTCTTGCAAACTAAACACAAAACACATCTCTTTACATATCGAGTCACAATAGTTTTCATGTGAGGCCAAAAATAAAACCTCTGCAAATGACACAAAGTCTTCTCTACACCAAAATGACTTGATGATCCAGGTGGCTCCAGAGACACACATAGGACAAAGAGGGCTTATGAAAGCTCAAAATTCAAAGTTTCAGGAAGGTGGGAAACTCATCTTTAGATTGAAGAGCTCGTCGCCCTGATCGCAATGGTGTGAACGACACGTTAATCCGAGCTCGTATAAGAAAGTTAGAGCAGTTTGAAGTTTTGCTAAGGTAAGGTAAGTGGGGCCCACAACATGCCACATGACATCCCAATAAACATGTGAGACCCACATGACAACCCCTCAAGTGTTGATACATGGCACTCCTCCATTGGTTCTTAACCTGCAGAAAAGACAAAAAAATAATAATTAAAAATAACCATATAAAACAACTCACTTTAAATATATAGTTATTAAATAAATTATAAAAACAAAATAGGTTTATTAATAATAAACATAAAACAAATCAGAAAATTCAAATCGAAACAACCATTTGAAAAAATCAACGTATAGCATGGTTGGTTTAATAACTATACTATATGGAAACAACATAACCACATGTATTAATATATAAAGGTGGTTGGGGCCCCATACCATATATACGTTATATATATATGCGTGACCATTACAACCATATAACAAAACATTCTATACCATATTTAATACAACATGCAACCAACGAATGTCACATGCCGTTACAACAAAAAATTGCAAATGAGGTTATGTGATAACCAAAACGCGCCATTTGAAATTTTCATACCAAGATTGGCATAGGCGGGATTTCATCCCCCGACCCCATGCTTGTGGTTTATAAATTTTACCATTGGCCAAACGACCAACTCCTTGTTAATTCTGCTCATCAAACAAGTTATAAAACCTTCACTTTGCCATTCGACCCCAACGGAGGTGTGAAACGGAGGAGGCAGAACGGAGAATGGAGACTAAAGAACGGAATGGGGCTTTGTACTTTGGAACCATGACGCAGTTCTAGGAGGCAAAATGATGGCACACAGTTCGAGACAGAGAATATTTCTTTGATGCCAAAAGATTTTTTGGGAGGTAAAATTTATTTTTGTCAAAATACATTCAAGTTTACAGTCATTTTTCTCAGAGTTTCGCAGGGAACGCAATGGCGAGGTCAGATTTTCCTTTTGAGCAGCAGTTTTGCAGATTCATAGTGGAAGAGAATCTTCAAGAATCTTGAGAGAATCTTCCAGATTCCTTAGAAGCTAAAATTCGTTGGAGTCGGAATGAGGTCAACTTTATAATCATTCTTCTCAGAAATTTGCAAGGATCTCAATGGTGAGATCAGATTCATGTTTTGAGTTGCAGATTTTCTAGTCAGCCGTGGAGCAACATATTGGAGGAATCTAAAAGATTCCCTACGACCCAAATTTTCGACAGTGTGAGAATTCAGAAAATTGGTAGTCGATCCTACACCTCTCAGAGACACGAATCCAATGGTGCAGTCAAATTTTCCATATGAGCCATATATGTTTTGTCCATTTTCCAGATTGGGATAACGGTGTCGGATTTCAACATGTGGACAGTCGATTTCTTGCCATTCGACGCCATGTCTTCGATGGTGCATTCTGATTTAGCGATTGAGCAACGTATTCTTCAGCCAACATCAGAGTTGAGGTATAGGAAGTGTTGTTGCCATGTACTTCATTTATTATTGTTGTAGGATGCTTTATGTCATGTCGATTCCTGCTTGATGTATGATGCACAATCTTTATGTTCATTTGCTGTTGTTGATTCCTGATTGATGTAAGATATAGAATATTTATGTGTATTTGATGTGATATGTATTTATCATAGATGGTGATTTATGTTGTGAGATCCCTTGGTTGCCTTGATGGCAGGATACTCTTTGTCACCATGTGTGAAGTTGTCATGCTGATAGGAGGTTTGTGATGATTGAGAGTTCCTTGTAATGGAACGTCTCGTGGGGAAAATTTTCCACTCATGTTGAGGGCTTTTCCTTGTATGACAAGTCGACAACGTCCATGTAAACCATAACCAATTACAACACCAAATGAAGCGGCCAACATCATCGAGACACCGAGGCCTGGAGATGTAGTCCACACTGGACAAACTCCGTTATTAAATGTCTTGCGTTTTTGTTGTGTGATTGTTGACATGTGTTCCTCTTGATTATATCTGCATGTGTTCATAAATGCTTTTGATAAAATGAAATTCTAACACATCAGCTGAAGCAAAAGGTCTTGGTTAAAGGGGCATCAGAAATTTACCTGGATCACTTGACACAAGAGGTGGTATGTGCCTTTTTTATTACATGTATAATTTCATTCATGGGAATATAAATTTTTCCAAGATGGTACAAAAAATTTCCCTGCAAGTGATAATTATCCATCTGTGATCCATCCATCAATTTTGCATAAATATCCTTAAAATCATCATCATCAAAATATTGTTCAACATAACTTTCAAAACATAAAGAAGAATTTTGAAAAATTATAGATGCAGAAATAGGAGGGCGAGAAAGCACATATGCCACTTTGTTGTTAGTTCCCTTCTTGCATTATATTACCAAGTGAAATTGTTGGAGGAATATTATCCATCTTAAATGACGTGCTTGTTGAAGTTTGGTCTACGACTAAAGGTACTGAAAGGGCTGGTGATCTGTGTGAATGATGGTCTCCTTTTTGATCAGATAATGTTTCCACTTCTTCACACTTTGAACCAAGGCATATAACTCCTTGTAATATGTGGGATAGTTCAAAACAAATTAGGAGAATGTCCCTGAATGGTAACATACAGGTTTCATTTGTTGCATCAATATTGCTCCCATGGTGCATCCACTGGCATTTGTCTCCATCTCAAAAGGTTGTTGAAGGTATGGTAAGGCCAAAACTGGTGTGATGTTGATCTTGTGTTTCAGTGTATCAAAGGCTTTATGCTACTTTCCTCCCCATTAAAATTTTTGCTTCACACTTGTTAAAGCATGTAAAGGGGATGTAATGACGGAGAAGTTGGAAATGAATCTTCTCCAATATTGTACTGCACCCAAAAAGCTATGAACCTCTATGACATTGGTGGGTTTAGGCCACTGTACAATTACTTCAATCTTGGAAGGATACATTTTCAATTTTCCACCACCAAAATTGTGACCCAATTAAACAAAAGAGGTCTTACCAAATTCACACTTCGACATTTTAACATACAATTTTTATTTTTTCAAAACATCAAGCATTGTCTTAACATGAAACACATGATCATCCCATGTCCTAATGTAAAGAAGAATGTCATAAAGATACAAAAGTAAAAATTCATTAAGTAAAAGCCTGAAAATATCATTCATCACCCTCATGAATGTGGCCGGAGCATTGCACAATCTGAATGACATCACTGACCATTCAAACAACCCTTGTTTCATCCTTAATGAAATATTCGATACATCTTGTTTTGCAATCACGACCTGATGATAACCACTGCGCAAGTCTAGTTTTGTGAAATAGACAACATTTTTCAATTGATCTAATAAATCATCAATGCGAGGGAGAGGGTATTGTTTCTTCACCATTATTTTGTTGAGTGCCCTATAGTCGACGCACAACCTCCATGTGCCATATTTCTTTGGCACCAACACTATAGGTGAGCCGCATGGAGAAGAACTTGGTCTTATGACCCATTGGTTTAGCACTTCCTCAACCCGTTTCTTTATTTTCTCCATCTTGATAGCTGACAACTTTTACATACCAATGTTTTGTAAAGGAGCATCATGCTGCAAGTGAATCTCATGTTGGATCTCACGCTTTGGAGGCAACCCACTTGGTCCCTAAAAGATCCCATCATAGTTAGAAACAATTTCACATAATTCCTTTTTATGAGTGGGGTCACAACCTTTGAAAGCATCATATGTCTCCACATATTTTTCTCTCACAACCATGAGCATGCACCCCTTGTTGTAATTCACCAACCTATTCATCTGACCTGCACTTACAATATTGGCACTCACTTTGGTACGATTAGATCTAACAATGTATTCCACCTCATCTTTCGTGATATGATACTTTTTTTTTCATGGCGAAAGAAAATTGATTTCCTGCCATACAGATACAGACTCCCCATTACAATACCATAGATATCCAAAGGTACAACATCAATTTCAACCTCAATCGACTAGTTTGGATGCAATAAAAAATCTAGCCTTACACTGTTTGCTTACATGTGATTTTGATTTATCACACACCCAACCAAGAGGGTAAGGTTTCAGATGAGGCCTAGTTTCTAATCCCAATTTCTTAACCAAGGATTCTGAAATCAAATTTGCTCGTGAACCTGGATCAAACAAGGTTTCCACTTTAGTATGTTTCAATATGACTTTAATGTGGAACAATTCAATTCTCTTTTGTTCATTAACAAGAGGCTCATTTGAAGAACTTGTACTTGCATGTGATTCAAAATTTTCATTAGCATGAAGAGAAAGAGTACCTTGTGTTCCTACTACTGTGATCAATGCCTCATCACTAGAATTAGATCCAAGGTCCTGCTGCGCAATTACTACTGTATTTTTCTTGTTTTTCCAACCAAATCTTTTTGGTTTCAAGTCTAACTTCAACTTCCAACAATGTTCATCATCATGGCCATCCTTCTTGCAGTGAGTGCAAGATGGATTTTCTCCTTCCTCCTTCTTGGTTGTAGCTGTCTTTATGTCCTTTCCCTTGCCTTTTCCTTTGAACTTACCATATGAGGTTTGAAAGACAATTTTTTTGACTGATCTTCTTTGTCATTATTTCCCCTGATTTCAAGGTGAATGACCTTCACAATGGCCGAATCAATAGTACTAGGCTCAATAATAAAAAATAATGTCTAATGTAACTATGTAAAGCACCAATATACTTTGTTATAGTTTTGGGTGAATCAAGTGGAATGCCCAAATTGAATGCTTGTTTTCTAAACTCTTATGTGAATCTTTGTAAATTTTGACTATTTCCTTGCCTTAAATATTTCCATTCCATTAATGCCTTTTTTTGATACACCAAAGGATAAAACAAATATTTTAAAGCAGATACAAAATTACCAAGAAGAAAGGAGATTACCCAAGTTTTTGTTGTATTTATGCAACTCACTCTCCCACCAAACGAGAGTAGTGCCAGTCAGCTGAAGGGATGCTAACTAGACCTTTGCCTCATCCTCATCGATCTGTTGAATTTGGAAATACACCTCGATTTGTATAATTCAATTGTTAAGTTTCTCTACATTATGTTCTCCATTATATGTGGGCAAATCAAACTTTACATCTAGCTTAAAAAATGGTTTCTTAGATGTATGTCTATGATGTTTGTTAGAATGATGAAAAGAGGAAGAAGAAGAAGAACTTTCACTTGTGGATGGATAGGGAGGTGGTTCTCCTCCTCCACCTTCATGGTGTATTGATGCATGATCCTTGGGCTCTTTCTTTTCATGCTTGATTATGTTCTCATATTCTGCAAATAGCTTGTCAACTTTGTCTGCCATGTTGAAGAATATCTTCATACAATTCTCTCTTTTTATGCTCGTGCATCCTCATCGGCCATGTCTCGTCTTCGTGGTGCACGCCCCACTTCGAGATAAAATGATTTGAGTTTTCCTTCACCTTTTTGGAGCTCGTTCCTCATTAGCATATACTCATGAAATTCACATCGAAAAATACCTGCTTTGATACCAAACTTGATCCAAGATATTTTACTTCAACGATGCATTTATGATTGCATATAATAGAACATGTTAACCAAGTAATTTAAACCACATGAAAAGAAGCAAAAAAACATAAGAAATCATGAGATCAAAGACACAATGATTTGATTATGGAATTCACCCAATGTTGGCTACATCTCTGGGCCCTGCTCAATAGTTGGGAGGACTTCTTTTATTAAGTGGCATAAAGAAATCAGTTACAATTAACTTTACAAAAATGACCCTTATACCTCCAATCTGGGTGATGTCCTGAAAAGGGAGAGCTCAGATTGAGAAACGTAAGTCGACACTGGATTCATGTCGCGAAATCATGCAAAATTGACTATAAATTTGTTGAATTATGTCATTGGCACCTCTGGTCCTATAAGGGAATATTTTTGGCATCTAGCTTATTCTGCCGCTCATTGCTGTGCTCCTCCTCCACTCAGGGTTCTGTCGTCCTCTGCTCCTCTCCCCGGTCGAATGGAAAATTCAACTTTTATACAAGTTTTTTGGGTGTATATTAGAAAGGTAGGTCGATGGCCTATCAGTAATGGCGCTAAGTTTGGTGGGGGAGGTTAGAGTTTCCAACCCCCACCCAACCAATTTTGGAACCGCGCATTTAAATTGGAATTGAAATGGTTTTTTAGTCGTTATAATATAATGTTTTTGGGTTGGAGTTTTTTTTCCTTCGGCGGAACGGTCAGCTGTCAAGTCGGGCAGGTTTGACACCTGTCGAAACACACATATATCAGTAGTAATAATGGTGTGTGGGGGTGGGTCCACCGGCGGGTGGCCCACCCGCCATGGTTTAATATATATATGTGATATAACAAGCCGAGGGGTGTGGCGGGGGTGGTGGACCACCACCCCATTTAATTTTTTTGTTTATATATAATCTAATGATTCTCAGCAGGGGTAGCGGAGGTGGCATCTTGCCACCCCTATCTATAATTTTTTATTTTTTTTATTTTTTTATTTTTATTTTTATTTTTTTATCAAACAAATGGTAATTTTTAATTTGCCGGAAAATAAGGGTCATTAGACAATTTAAGTAGGTGAAAAATTCGCCCGTTCAATGGTTGGATTCCGTGTGATGGGTTGCTACCAATTTTTTCCCTCGTTAAGCCTGCCACTTGGCCAAGTTTGACCAAAAATTTGACCAGCTATAACTTTCTCATACGAACTCGGATTCGAGTGTCATTTGCATCGTTGGAATCAGGGTGACGAGCACTATGATATGGTTCTAGTTTCACTTCCATTTGATGAATTTTATTTTTGAACTATTTTCAAGGCCACTTGTACTTCTGGATCCTCCTAGATCCTTAAAGAAACAAAGGTGTCATTTTGATCCCTTGTGGATGTGGGAATGTTTACATTTGAGAAATTGGCTGCTATGTCTAGGCTAGGCTTAAGGAACATTGTGTTAATATCATTCATGATAGATTTAAGAAATCTGCATTAGTTGAACACTCAAATGCAACCAAGCACCTCATATGCTTAGAGAATGCCAAAGTTATTGTCTCTATTGATCACTGTTCCAACAAAAAAATCAGGGAGGCCTCAGATATAGACAAAAATAATAACAAATTTAATCGTGATGATGGATGGAAACTCAATAAATCTTGATCACCCATTATAAACCTCATTATCACTGATCAATCTTAATTTAATTCAAATTAATTACATTATTACTAATCTAATTTAATTACATCATTCTATTTTTTATTAAATTAATATACAATATTTTAATTATTACTTCTTTTATCACATTATTTTTTAATATTATTATTGTAATGATGAATATTAATCATTATAATGATGAATTATTATAATCATTATATTAATTAATTATTGATGATGATGATGATGATTAACGTCCGCTAAGACCAATGAAGAAGGTTATAGGTGACAATATCCTAGCTCAAACAATATTTCCAGAACTTTATGAGGAAGGAAAAATCATATTGGAACCCGAAGCAGTCATGGAAACAAGAACTCGACAACTACGAAATCGATCAATATCAAAGTATCTCATTAAGTGGAAGAACTTACCAGCTGAATATTCCTCATGGGAGGATGATAATTTTTATACAGAAGCATCCATAACTACTCAAGCGTTGAGGGAAACAGTTGTTTGAAGGAGAGGGGAATGTTAGGTCCCTATAATACTAGTGTAGCCCTTTATTGTTATTTGTGTAGCCCTATATTGCTATTATTGTGCCTCATAGGTGTAGCCCCATTATTATTATTATTGTGCACATGTGGTCCCTATATCGTTATATTGTGACCCCTTAGACTCCTATATATAGAAGGTAGGTTGTCATTTGTATCATCCAAGAATTGTTCATTTATGTAATGTAAAGGAGGTTTCCCCCTCAAAGAGGTTGATTTCTAAGTCGTTGATCTATCTTTTCTTCTATTTTGTGATTTGGTTTCATAACACCTTCATTGTCATGTTTTGTTGCTGCAACAATGCAAGCATTTAACAAGGTTGTGAATCTACTTAATGCACTTAAGACATATATCCTTGACAACATATGCCAAAGGTTAGAAATTATTGACGATGCATGGCAAGTATTTTTCGATTTAACGTGTTTGAAAGAGAAAATGACGATATTTATGAACTTCATTAAAAATAATATTGAAGAAGAAAAGAATTTTGTTAACAATGAAATAGTTACTTTTAAGTAGATTCTAGAACTACTTTTTGATTGTTAGTCATCAGTATTTTTACCATGTTTTTATGACTAGATTCGTTGGTTGTGTTTTCTGGAAACTAATCTCAATCTGTCAATTTGTCATCTAGAAAACACCTCAAACAATTTTTTTTCTTCCTACCCCTCTCCTTCAGCCTATAATGAGAAAAACCCTTCAGTTTTCTAAACGTATCTCATTACAGCAGAGTCTTCTTGTCCATAACTGTTTTAAATCTTATACCTCTGCTAATCATCAAAATCCCTTGTTTTTCATACAACCCACTGTCCAACATTCAACAAGAGTGTCTACCCCTCTCTCACTGATCACTATGTCATGTGATAACCTACTCATGCCTAATAAGCCATTCAAAATCCATGACAAAGTCTGTAGGTCTAGGTGGTGGTGTTTTAGGGAAAATTCCTTGGCAAAACTGTCTTAAGCCAAAAACCCTGTTTTCATCACCATGTCAGCCATCATTTTCTTCCCATCCTGCAAAACAACACCTTGGTCTATCCCTAGTTCATACACCATAAAAGGTCACTGTGTTTTGTCTCAAGCATATCTCAAAAAGTTTCAAATCCAAGAAGAAAAAGAAAAGGAGTTTCCCTGTATGAAGAAATATGATTAGATCAGGCATAATCCCCATGAAACACAAAAGAAGCCCTCAAAAGTTCAAAAGCATCTATTTTTACATCTCTGCAGGGGTGTAATTGAGTGATGATCAGTGTGTAAATAGTAGCAAAGGAACAAACTTAACAAGTTTATCATATTGAAATAGTTTTCCATCAAGAATCAGATGGAGAGCAGTAAGTAAAGAACAGGAAATGTACATGGTTTAAATCCAAAGGGTTCCTGAAGACAATGGTCATTCATCAAGATAAATAAATACAAAGGACTAAGTGATGCTCAGCACTCCATGATTAACTCCAAAGGTAGCACTGCCCGAGTTCACAGAAGGGTGACCTAGCATTACAAGTTTCTCTATTTCAAGAAGAAGGACAATCTTTGGCAAGGAGATCTCCAAAGCAAGTTAGGAAACCAGGATGAGAGTATAAGAAGGGCAACTGCTTCTTATACCTTATCATGAACTAAACTTTGAAAGACTATCACAAACAATTTCAGTAGCCCTGAAAACACAGTCAAGAGAAAGAGTTAGTTCAAAGATGTCTAGTAGTGAGCGCTCTCCATGTACCAATCACATTGTTTACTCCCTAAAAAACTTCACAGTGATATGGTACAAAGCAAAGACATATATTACATAACAAGGCACAGTGTTGAGATGGATGAATTTTCTATGTTTAATAGGACCTCCTTCAAAACAAGCAGAGGGTCAAAAACACATTCTTATGGCCTCCTTCACAAATAAGCAGAGGGTCAAGTCTCCAAGTATTAACACTGTGTTTAAGAAAAATTGTCAGTAATGGGAATTTTGAGAGATATTGTGTTTGAAAGAGTGCATTCACTGACAAACCAAGGCTAGAATTTTGATTAAATCAACCTCATATAAATGGTAAAGAAGGTACACAAAGCTCTATTTAAAAGTGACTTCTGCAATTGATAGAAAGAGAAATTCACTCAAGTGATTTATGTAAAAGAGGCATCTCTCATTTAGACAAGCCCATTATAGTTTATCAAAATACTCTCTCCAAATGATGAGGAAAGGGAAAGCACCAGGAGTTAATTTTCATATAAACTAACTCTTTAAAAGGGTAAACAAGGATAACAAGGAGTTTGCATTTTTGAGATGTCTTCCATCAAATTCTGAGAGCAAGTTTCAAATGTTGAAAACAACCTCTTTCAAACAAATAGACAGAGTTTTAAAAGGGTTGCAACATGGAGCATAGGACAAGCGCCCAGAAGAGTATGTTGAAAGTGCCTCCTTCAGTAATAAGCAGAGGGTACTCAATTGTTTGAGCATATTCAAGAGTGACAAGTGGAAAATATCACATTTTACCCCTCAATGGTCTATTTAAAAGCAACAGAGAAAACAAGAAGTTTTGTGCCTAGTACCTCCATCAGATGACAATTACAAGGTTAAAGTGTTGAGGAGAACCTTCTCCAATTGATAAAAAAAAGTTAGGCAAGGTTCTGTTTAAAGGGAAATTTTGCAAATGATAAAGGAGAGAAGTTACACAGTTAATTTGTTTAAAAACATTCCTCATTTACAAAACAGAGACAGGTCCTTAAAAAACTGTAAGAGGTTGAAGCCTAAAGTATAGATAGAGTGCCCATATGGTGTTTCTAAAAGGCCTCTTTCATGTCAAACAGTGGTTTCAAAGACAAGCTGGTTCAAAAGGACAAAGTCATTTTGTTTCAATACAAAGGAAAAAATAAGAGGTCACCAAAGGGAGAGAAGGAAACATTCAAAAGCATTTTAAAAAGAGCTATAAAAGCTCTCAAAGTAGAAGTTCACTTTCTATTGTGCAAACAGACAGAAGAAGAACTTTTTTTTTTTCGAACCCTGGGCAAATAGTTCGCAAAAATTTTAAATGCAACGCGCCTGTAGCTATGTTCAGAAGGAATTAACACAGGACGTGACACACCTGTGTAAACCGCCCGACGCCCAGTTAGAAACACGAAGCGTTTGTATTAGCCCTTCCTGAATGTCCCATCGCTCGACATTCAGTCATCAACACGCGGCGCGTTTGCCCGAGCCACTCTTGAACGAAGTTTTGACTGCCCAGGCCCATGCTAAAGTGAGGTGGCTACCATCCTCATGAACCCTCAAAAATTTCCAAAAAACAGTTGAGTCTCCTTCTAAGAAGTATTTCTGTTTTCTCTGCCTAAGTTTTTGAGTTTAAAATAATTTGAAATCAAATTATAAGGAAGAATAAAAACAATGATTTCAAAGAAAGAAAACAATGATTTCAAAGGGGAAACCTAGTTGTTTTCAAAGTACCCTGTTTTCTTGAAAACCAATGGTTGTTGAGAAAGGAGGCCTATTTGCAGTTTAAAGACCTGTTTTGAAAGAATAGGTGAAAGAGGACACAGTCTCATAAAGGAAAAAGGTAGATTTGTTTTGAAGGTCTTGCCACTTAGTAACAATAAAAAAACATAGCTCTTGAGAAGGAAAACTTATTTTCATTAAAAAGGGAACTTGTTTACTAGCTAAAGAAAGAAATACAGTACCTAAGGAAGAAGCCTATTTTCAGTTTATTTGAAAGACCTGTTTTGATAAGAGAGTGAAGGAAAGCCTAAAAAACTGTGCCCCCAAAGAAGGTCAACAAAGGGGGGTATCACAACAGATTTGAACCTATAACTGTGAAAGAGTTAAATGATTCCCCTTCAGTCCTTTTCAACTTCCATGAGGTAGGATGCCTCGATTTTTGCCAAAAAGTCCAAGAGGTCACCAATCACCCTCCCTTAACACAACTGTTCGCCCTGAGGCTGCAAGGAAAACATGTTCACCTAGTAGGACTTGATTTTATTCTCACTCCTAGGTCAGTGTCAAGAGCCACCAAGATTCCCTATCTTGGTGAGAAATGGTTCAAACAAACCTATTTAGACCTAGACCACTACAAACCCTTCTTGAAACCAACTTACCAAAATGAATGCAAAGCTATTTTCCCCTTTTCTCATATGTTGAACAATTATGCGCCCCTTATTAAAACCATCATGAGATATTTCACATGTGAGGGGAGATATTCTCGAGTTTATTCCTATCATATCATATTTCTGATGCATTTCACTCGGACTCAGCTGCTGAATCTCCCTTTCCTCCTCTGCAAAATCATAGACAAGATGTCCTCCCTTGTCCAAAAGAGACCTCCTGCTCAGCAAAAAGCTAGTATTTTCCATTATTCTCTCATCAAAATCATCATCCTTCACCAGCTTGAAAATAAAGGAGTTTCTTGGGAGACTTTCATTTCTCATCCAGATTTTGCTACTGCCTCTTCATCTCATGGCCCATCTCATATGTCCTCCTCGCCCTCCACTCACCATGTCTCCCCTTCATCTAATCAATATACCCCTCAAAGGCAAACATCACCCATGATTGATAGTGAAAAAGAGCAGTCTTCTGAAAGCAGGAATGAGGTTAGTGATGATGAGGAACATAGTGATACTCAGCAAAGTAGTAAGGATGAAGAAAAAAGCAGCCCTGAGCAGAGCAATGAAAATGAGCATGGGAACAACCCACCCATAGTTAGTGATGATGAGGAACAAAGGGAAGAGGTTCAAAGTAGTGATGAAAAACAAAGTGACCATTAGCAGCACAGTGATCAGGAGGACAGTCCTCAAGGGAATGGTGAAGATTCCAAGAAAGGTAGTGATGATGAACAACAAAACAGTCCTCAAACAGACAGTAAAGGAAATAAGGAAAGTGACAATCAACAGAGAAGTAGAGACAATGAAAAAGGCGCCTCCCAGCAAAGCAGTGAGCATGGTAAGGGAAACACACTAGAACAACTTCAAAACAGTGAGGGAGGTGACAGCATGCAAAATGAAAATGAAGACAGTCATAATGAAGGTAGCGCTCAAAAAATTCAAGACAGTAAGGAGGGTAAACAAGGCAGTCCACAGACAGGCAATGAAGGCAGTCAAGCAGCAAAAAGAGATGATAAAGCTAACAACCCCAAACAAACTCAAAACAATGAGGAAAACAGTGAACAGGGCAGCAAAGCAAGTGATGATGGAGGCAGCAAGGTAAAGGACCAAGTTGAGAAAGTGCTAGTGATAAAACCTCCTCTCTCTTCTCCTAAAAGCAGCCAAGAACATGTGCTTGCTGCCTCTCCTAGGCAAGGAGCCATGATTCATTCCTCAAAAGCACCAAAGGCCAAAAACACCAAATCTGCAAAGAATAAAATCACTCTAGCAGTGACTAGTAATGTCACTAGGGTGCTAAGGAGTAGAGGCGAACTGCCTAAGAAGAGTATTGTTGAATTTCCAAAGAGAAAAAGAGCAAAGAAGTCTATCCAAAGCAAGGGCAAAGAAAAAATTGAACAACATGAGAGTAGCCATGAATGAGAAAGAGAGTTTGACATCATACAAATAGACAATGATGCTAGGGATGAAGAAGCCAGAATCCTTGAGTCACTTTTGAAAAACAGAGAAGCTCAAATCCATGACTTGGAAACTGATCTAGAAAGGTCGAAGGACCTCATATACTTTCTACAAATGCAAAATAAACAAATGAGTGGGCAAATAGAAATTTATGAGGCCCAAGCATTCAAATACCAAAGGGAAGCATATAAAGCACAAGTAAAGATTGAAGAGTATATGGGTGAATTTGATGATATTGAAGAAGAAGAGCAGCCAGTAAGAAAAAGGCCTAGGACTATGGGTCTTAGGAAAGCTTTGGAGAAACAGAGGGAAGAAGAAGCAGCCCTTGCTCGATCATATCCTCTCACACAATTGCTTGCCCAAAAGATAGAAAATGATAAAGAATCATGGCTTGAAAGAGCCAAAAATAATTTGGAGGAAAAATTAGAGAAGACAAACAAAGACTTGGGTTTACAAAGGAAGATGACCGGGCATTACAAGAAATTGAATCAATTTGCCCGAAGAAAACTCAAACTTGCTCAAGAAAGGCTCAAAACTGCCCAAAGGAGGCGCTCGGTGAAAAAAGGGGAAAAAGACATATCTAGGCTTGAAATCTTGGCTTCAGCTTCCTTTCATGCTTCTAAGAACCCATAAGGGGTTTTCTGGCCAAAATTGAGCGATTTTTGACATGATCTTGTTTTTTGTGTTTTTTGGCCCTAATTGCACATTTTTCTAGGCGCTGCCATGTTTTCTAGGGGCATCCTCAACTCATGAAAGTCATTTTTTTGGATGTATTAAAATTGGGGGCATATACTCACAAATTTTCAGATCAAAAGAAGGTGTTTTGGTCCCCCAAAGAGGCAAAAAACAGTCAAAATTCACCTTTTTGCTTAAAATATCAATAGGTGAGACCCTACTGAGTTTTTTCACTCAATCCACTTTTTGGCAGAGTTCCAGGGATCATTTTGAAAAAAATCAAGTAGTTCTAGAAACTAGACATCTAGGGCTTTCCAACGAGCTATCACAGGCCTTGTTTCGACATCGGGAAGTCTCTCAAAAGCTATCTGCAAAACAAGCTTTTTCCTGCTGCTACGCTCCTGTAGCATTTTGGCTGAAAAGACAGTTTTCTGAAGGTGGTCATCCAAATGTGTGTTAAGCTATTTTTAACTCTTTGTCAGAGATTAAAAGTCAATCTTCTTGCCATTTTTGGCTGTTTAAGATATTTTTAGAAGATATTTTGTGCCTTGGGATTTGCAAAGCCTCAAGGACAAAATAAGATATTTGTTCTAAGCCTATGAGCTTCTAGTTAGTTTTGTGAAGCTTATCCTCTCATTTCCTATATAAGTCATGGAGAGTCATTGTAATATTGTTGGATAGTTGATTAGCAAGTTGGATTTTTGAAGAGCTTAAGAACTTGACTGAGCTTAGAGCAATATATGTTATGAGTTTTGATGATCAGACTTGTTTTATGGAGTGGATAGCTTGACTTGCTTGCCTAGATGATGGAGAGGATCTATGTGCAGGATTCCATGGCTTGGTAAATGGTATTGTGCTTCTTTTTAGTTATGATTTCCTAGTTTTTCACATATGTATCCATGCTTCTTACTTGTTGTAGGTCAGTAAAGAATAGTTTGAGGTATGCCCATGGAGGCACATCAAATTTCCTGATTCATTGCAGCTTCTATGTTTTCATCTTTCTTGGTCATGTCAAAGGATTCTTAATTGCCCTTTGGTCCACTAAGAACTTGTTATTTATTTCCTTAATGATTATTATGACATGCTATCTTGTTTGATTCATGGTATGCCCTGCTTACTCATAGCTGTTTAAACCTCATTAATGAAATCTCCTTTGAAGTATTGACTATCTAGTTTAAATCAGAGAGGTCTTGTTTTGATCTTGCCCTCTGCCTACACTTGCAGACTTATTTCAAAGTTTTCGTCAGTTTGAATGTGTTGTTTAGGAGTTTCCTTTCCACATTTTGAGCTGTTGGTTTGTCTTACATGTGTTCTCAACCACTGAAGGTGATTTTCCCAAAGTTAAAGGGTCTTATACTTCTATGCGTCACTTGATTGTCAATTTTCTGCATCTATCCGTTTGAGTTTCATTCATAGTGATTAATGGTTAGCCCTACCACATGAATGCTTTGCTTTAAAACTATTTATGCTTAAAACCTCTTTGTCTTGCACAACTTAATGTTCATTTCACTTCATAAACCACCTGAAATATCCATTCACTATACTAAATCGGCCCTGCAGTACACCCTACCCGTTGTCTTGACATCCTTGGCTTGCTTTTGACCCCATAGCCCAGTTGATCTCATTTTCTTGTTCTATTTTGATCCACTTGATTAGTTTTACCTCCAAACAATTGAAAAACAAACAAACAAACATACTTAACAACTAGCCTAAAATCTAAACAAACCAAGCGAACAAGCTCACATCCTTTGCTTCATTAGAGAGAGCCCTCTCTGAGTCCATGAAGGCTAGTTCCTAGGGCTCCAAAGATTGGTTTGATGTTACTCCATCATTTGGTCTGCCAATCTGCCAAATCACGGGACGATAACACTGATATCAAAAAGTAGAACCAAAAACTGCCAGATGTTGATCGAATGAAGCAATTGGAAGTTGGATGGGAGGAGAGCATCAATACACTTGAGCATATCAATTATGCATGTAGTGAACTATTCACTAGGAGAGATGATGCTTATCTCATGGAAATAGATATTATAAAACACATATATGGTTTTCAAATGTTTCTAGGTTCTGAATTAATTTCAAACGACGTGTTACAAATTGAATCGCAACAGAAAAAAATAGAAAATGTTGGTGGATTTTGATAGCTTCATTTAGTTTATTATAGTACACATTAACAAATGGATAATTACTTTTGCTAAGGTCAATAATATAAACACTGATTCGGTTGTAGAGGTGCAGGAAGAAACTAGGGAAATTGAAAAACACATTTTCACTAAAAATGTGAAAATGGAAGTTACAATTACCCCCTACAGGGATTACATTAAAAAAACAACGAATGTCTTTCTTCAATGGATCATGGACTCGTACAACATCTAACATAAGCATAGTCACGGCAAATGATTTTTCATAGTGTGAGTATTTTCAAATTGTTCAACATTTGATTTTATGTTAGCTAATAAAAGAGAATTTAGCTTTTTTGATTATGTTATGCTGATCTTTACTAATTACTATATACAAATTGTTGTTTTTTGGTTGCATATGCTTTTCAAGGAAACAAAACCCCAATTTCTCCTAGAACAAATTCATTTACTTAACAATTTTCTTTGCACAATTCTATCCATGTTTAGCAACTTTGTCTTTTAAGACTATGTTTTTATTATGATGTCGTACATATATAAATTATGGCTATGGTCATTGACATTCTATTATGAATAAAATTCATACTGAATCTAATTTTGTATCAATGTTTTCTATAAATTTTGAAAGATATTCTTTCATATTTTATATTATTTTAAGTGTTGTGTTGTTTCTCTAAACGAAATTGACAATTTGACAATAGTTTTGCATATTATATATATATATATATCTTAATAATAGAATACTGGCACAATGTCTTTAGAACTGAAAATATTTAATTTCGCGGAATACGAAAATATGGAGAAACTTTTCATTGTAGTTGATCGACAGTAACACATTATGCACAATTAAAGTTCACTTTAATTTTACTTATGCATATTAATTAATTAATTATGTTTCCAACACACCCTTTTTGCGTACAATGAAATAACTCTCAATATTACAACTTTGATCTTGTTGAGCTTCGTTTTCTAATTATGTATTATTTAAAACTTTTTTTCAATTGGTAAGCAAAGAATTTACTACTTTGTTCCTTGTATAGAGTTGTCATTGTGTGGAGGTTACAATGAAAATTTTCATTGTGTAGAGCAAGCTTCTTCCGCACAATGAAAGCTCTGCACAAGGAATACCATACTTGAAAAACTATAAACCGAAAATTCATAGATATAAATTAAATAAAATTAATTTTGATCATGTTGAGAAAATTTTATTTTAATGCCTATGTCTTTAATCTAAATAGGCTTTGAACTATTTGCTAATTACAAATTGAACTACAATAACTATTTTCCATTTAAAACTATTTGACTCTATCGATTTTATGATAATGTTTTTATTTGTGTTCAAACACATGCTTTGAGACTTGTTTTATATTTGATAGTGTGTTATTGATTAAAATCAAAATTAACATTTGACAATAGTGTTGGATCTAAGACATAGATCTATTAAGAATACAACTATTAATTTCAATTCATCCGAGTTAAGATTTGATTCTTCCATTACAACTTTGAAACAATTAATGAGCTTAGTTTGATAATTTTGTGTTATTTAAAACTTTTTACTCAATTGATAAGCAAAGACTTTACTGCTTAGTTCCTTGTATAGAGCTGTCATTGTGTGAAGGTTACAATGAAAATTTTCGTTGTGCATAAGAATCTTTTTCACACATTAAAACCTCTGCACAAGGAATGCACTACTATAAAAACTATAAATCTAATCATTAAATACACATACTACAGGGGTGATATGCAAACAAACTGATGTTCATTCACAATACATAGATATCTTAGCAATTGAGACATAATGTTTGTGTGACATGATATATTAGCTTTGAACAAAACCACACTCAGTATCTGCATTCAAACAAAGTGTTTGGTGTGGACTATGAACATTTGCATAATGAAATCTTAAAATCTTCCTTTGCCTAATTCCATAAACATAAGCACAAAAAAAGAGTTTGTTCAATGATGCAAAAATTAGACTTGCTAACAATAACTATGGATTATTTAATACTAAAATATTAGTAATAGAAGCCTTTAGTGTAGAGTACAAAGATCTGCACAATGAATGCTTTATTTATAACTAAAATAAAGAAAAAATAAAATATGGAGATATGCATTATTTATAACTATAATATTAGCAATAAAAGGTTTTCGTGCGAAGTGCAGATATCCACACATTTTTTTTTATCCGTGTAACAAAGGACTTCCTCTACACTTCCGCACAAGAGCATAAACAAAGAAATCTTCAGAAATACAAAGATAATTATTATTTACAATTAAAATAATACCAATAATATTGCATATGTTAGCTGAACCTATTTATCAATTAATAGCAACTTCTAATGTCAATGCGAAAGTAGCTAGATATTTTCAATGTGTGGAAAGATTCATGCAAAGAGAATCAATTAAATATCAGTGCTATGCATTATTTATAATTAAAATATTATCAATAATATAAGCATCAACGATGCTATTCCAAACAACAAATATGGATTATGTTTTAGTACTAAAATATTAGCAATAAAATCCTTCAGCACAAGGTGCGAACAATGGCACAATGAAATCTTGAAAGCCTCCTCCAGGCAATGAACTTTCTCCGCAGTTTGGAACATCTTCCTAATTTAATAAACATAACCATAAAAAATATTTTTTTCAATGAAATGTAGTTTTGTACAAATTTGTGTCCGCACTACACACAACCTTTATTCAATTGACTATTGACGCAAAAAGCATATGGAATAACTAGTCCTCGTTCTTGCTGGAGTTTAACATGCTTGTATTTTGTCCATATGAAAAAGAATAATCGAAATTGTGCAAAAGCGGAAGAAGATGTGTGTATCCTCTAAATGTCAAATTTCAGCGGAGTCAGAGAGTAGGAGCTTGTGGCCAAAGAATCTGTGTAAGACAATAGGGAAACCGAATACTGACTTATGTTTTCTTCTTCGTCGTGATCACCTTTAGATTTATGTTACTTTATTCATTAATTTTAGCTATGTGTTTTGACGACGTTTTGTGTATAGTGAGAGCTCAAATGAAACTTTGCACTTCCACACTTATTCCCCCCCAAAAAAAAATAGGGTGTGGAGTCTGTAGTGCGGATGCATACGAAAAATTCAGAGGACAACAATGCAAATTATGGATCATTGTGCAGAGAAGTGTAGGTGATCCGCACTTCCACACAATGAGTTTCTTCGAAACTATAATACCACATTTCTAATTTAGTAATGCACAACTTTAGTTTTATTTATTTTTAACAAGGTGTTATCTCTTAGCAATAAAAAAAAACTATGAACGAGAGGCAAAAAGATTAGCGATTAATAATGAATAAACAAAAGAATGACTACACGACTACCTGTGCGGAAACGAAAGAAGAAGTGTGAACATGGATTTCATTCCGCATCTATGGAGGCAACAGTAACGACATATTACAAGTGCAAAAAACATTCTTGAATAAAGATGAAATGCATACCCTACACTAACAATAACATGCGGATTTCACATTGTTTTGATCAATTAATTAATGGTAAAGAGAAGGACTATACTGCATCACAACTATTTACCTTGTTTTAAATAATATTCTTTTCATATTAACACTAAATTCACACAATATTTTATTTGTACCTTATTTCCTAATTAAGCCCAACCTTCATCCCATTTCCATTCTATTCAGATATAAAGTCTTCATAAATTTGATCATGCCACAGAAAGTATATATATAATAAAAATTATTTAATATCTTGATTAAAATAATTATTTATTAATGTCAATAAAGTCTCACTTTAATAATAAATCTATGTAATAAATTTCCTTTCTTTTTCTTACATATTTATCCCCAACTTTATTCCATGTTTCCATTCTAACTCTCATAAAGATATGCCACTCCCTTTGGTTATCTTACATTTCTATTCCCCTATTCACTTCCATGTTTCCATTCACCTCTCACAAAGATATGTGACGAATTTCTCCAAAATCCCAAAATAACTTCTATTTTCAATCTTATCCAATTTGGCCATATAATATAAAATTTAAAAAACTATAAATTAAAAAAAAATAATAATCATTAAAACATCATGTGAAAGAAAAATATAGCTACATGTAATTGTCTTGGCATTTAGTCCAAATTTAAAAATAACTTGTACATGTGTTGCCTCTATCTCTCTAAAGTTTAGATTTAAAGTAAAAGTCAGCACATGGAGTTGTTTTAGCATTTAGTTAAAATTAACGAGTTGTTTTTAATTATTTAAAAGTTTAGTTAAGATTTAATGTAATTATATTGATGGTTGTGTTTATTAAAATAAGGATTCATATGGAGTTCATCTTTATAATTTATAATATTTTTAATTATGTTGATAAACATGTTTATTTTGGAATTAAACTTTCATAATTATATTTTAATTATCAATAATTATTAAATAGATGATAGAGATTTAATTTTCATGAAATATTCAAGAATTTTCTTAGTATATATACAAATTAAATGTTGATATTTATTTCCAAAGTAGTTATGGTATTTTTTCTCCTTTAATTAAATTGATTAACTAAAAAAATGTCATATAAACAAGTGTCATAAGAAATGACTTATATTTTTTTGGGCATGTGGTATTGATAAGTCATGGAATTGGTCCATAATATAAGAATCCCCATAATAAAGTGGAGGTAAATTTACATGGATAATAATTTTATTCCATGTTTTTCTTATATATGTTTAATTTATATATTAATTCTGTTTATAATTAATAATAATAATAATAATAATAAATATATAATTAGTTAGTTCTAGAATGTTTTATGAAGTAAACGCTTTGATATTTATTATGGATTGATGATCATTGGTATTTACCAATCATTTGATTTTTATGGTTGTCCTTTCTATCTTTTTAATTAATTTGAGTAATTAAAAAAATCATATGAACAAGAATTATGGTATTTGGGCAATGTGGTATTAGTGAGCCATGGTATTGTCAGGTTAAGAATTATAGGTACAAAGTCTATTTACAGGTTAAGAATTTTCATGATAAAATGGGGGTGAATTGTCATGGTTAAGAATCTTGTTACATGTATTTTTTAAATGTACATATATTTAAATCATATAATTTTAGGTCCCTATATTACTAGTATAGTCCCTTATTGTTGTTAGTGTAACCCCCTTATTGTTATTATTGTACCGCTGTAACCCCCATATTGTTATTATTGTGCCCTTAAATTATTATTGTTAGGTCAGCTAGGATTACATTGTGGCCCCATGATACTACATAGGCCCCATGGACTCCTATATATAGAAAGGAGGTTTTGTAATTTGAATCATCCAAGAATTTTTCATTCATGTAATGTATTGGAGGTTGCCCCCTCGAAGTGGCTTATTTCTAAGGCGTTGACATCTATTTTCTTCTATTTTTGGAGCCGGTTTCACAACATTTGGTATCAGAGCTTTGGGATTCTAGGGTTTCGCTGCTCCAAACAGGTCATCGTGGAATTTTCGCTATAAATTTTTTTCTATGAAGGTTCATAAGCTGAATTTTTTAGAGTGTGAAGCCGAAATCTTAAGGAACATCGTCGCAAAATTTTAGAGCTTGGTTCGCAATATTTTTGGAGATATGATCTGTGGAAGTTAGGGCTTTTTGCAGGCTCCTGAATTTAACCTAAACAGGTCATCGCGGAATTTGCGCTATAATTTTTTTTCTACGAAGTTTCAGAAGCTAAAATTTTAAGAGAGTGAAGCCGAAATCCGGAGGAACAACTTCGCAAAATTTCAGAGCTTGGTTCGCAATATGTTTCGGAGATATGATCTGTGGAAGTTAGGTCTTTTTTAGGCTCCCGAATTTCATCTCAAAGAGGTTATCATGGGAAAATCTTCATAACTCTCTCTCTGAGCATTGGATTGGAATGCTGTAAAAAGTGGCCACAAGTAAAAGGACTGTAGTTTCTTGTCTATAAATTTCAGAGCCAAAGGAGGAAACAATGACACGTGGAAAGTCATACAAGTTTGCTCTATTGAACCAGTCCATAATTGGGTCATTGTGGAATATTGAACATAACTTTGCCTTGAAGAATCCAAATCAGGTTAGACCTGTGAAATTTGAAAGAAGCTTCAAAGGGCTACTACAAGGCTGAATTTCATATATTGAGGATCTGCAATCACAGAGATAATTCAGTTTCAATATCGAGCTCCTCAAAAGCAAGAAAAAAGTCTATATTTGGTTTTTAAAATTGCATAACGTTTGTTTGAAAAAAGAAGTTTGAAGTGATTCCAAGGGCATATTTTAGAATTTTTATCAGTATTGGGTTCTATAATGCCTCCAAAAAATAATTCCATACCCATTAAGCCTTCAAAAAGCTATACTATGATGCATGAAGAGGAAGAATTGCAGTATGAGATATCAAAATTACGGTACCAAGTGAAACAAATTTCGATCTTACAAAGAGCAACCGAAGATGACATAGATGGTTTAAAAGCAGAAATGGAGGCTAAGTTGGATGGTTTTAAGGATCAAATAATAGATAATATGGATGATAAATTAGTGGAATATCACATCGAGCATCAACAACAAGTTCTCGAACTCTCAAAGGATAGCATAACTTTGTTGTAGAATCTAATGAAACAATAGGAAGATCAACATCACATCGAAAGAAGTTCTGAAGCAGTCACAGAAACAAGAACTCGACAAGTACGATCAGTTTGAGAGTATCTCAGCAAGTGGAAGAACTTTCCTGTAGATGATTCCACATGGGAGGATGAGAGTTTTATACAAAAGCATCAAGAAATAATCAAGCGTTGAGGACAACACTTTTTTGAAGGAGAGGGGCATGTTAGGTCCCTATATTGCTAGTATAGTCCCTTATTGTTGTTAGTGTAACCCCCTTATTGTTATTATTGTACCCCTATAACCCCCATATTGTTATTATTGTGCCCTTAAATTATTATTGTTAGGTCGACTAGGATTACATTGTGGCCCCATGGACTCCTATATATAGAAAGGAGGTTTTGTAATTTGAATCATCCAAGAATTTTTCATTCATGTAATGTATTGGAGGTTTCCCCCTCGAAGTGGCTTATTTCTAAAGCATTATATCTATTTTCTTCTATTTTTGGAGTTGGTTTCACAACATATAATAATTATTTTTAAAATTATAAATAATAAAAATAATTTAAAACATACAGCTTTGTGCATTAAAAAATACTAAGTATAGGGAAAAGTTATAAATGTCAATTAGCCAACCATCAGAGGGATGGATCGCTTCTTCTCGCTGCTTTGTTATGACAACTATGGTTCGACCTTATCCAAGCTTTGGCCTCCTCAGACCTCTTCTTTGATGGGTTCCCTTTCAACTATCTTCGATGTTGCTTCTTTCGTTGCTTCAAACTCACAATACCCTTCTTCTATGGATGCTTTGGCTCCTCAGTCTCTTCTGACGGCTCCCTCATCGTCTGCTCTGGCATCTTTTCCTATTGAGTCTACGAGTCCTTCTCCTGGAGCACACATTTCTCCCCGTCCGACCATTGCCTCTAGTAGCACCTTAGTTCCGTCTATTCTAGAGGAGAGAGAATATTATCTCCCATGTCTGGCGTGGTCCAGTGTGGCGGTGCTGTCTGTGACCTTTAGAGAAATTACAAAATCCTCTTTTGGTTTCCCCCCACGAGGTTCATCTTCCACATCTGGTCGAGAATATTCAAAGTCCCCTATTTCTGGAACCCCCTCCTTTGGGTTTCCAGTATATGTTGCTCCTGTTATCGAGGTTTCGAGTGTGGAAGAGAATTTAAACAAGGTCAATTTCTTCTCTAAAGCAAGTTTAATATGTAGGTTCTTTGGATTTTGGCCAAGATTGGTTGACCTCCACTCTTCGATCTCTGAGCAGTGTAAGCAACATATTTCTGACGAGGCGAACATCTACCCATTGGCCAAAGGATTTTTTTATTGTGGTTTTCAACAATGTTGATGATAGATCTTATATCTTGAACTCTGTCCATGGTTGTGGGGTAGCGTGGGGCTCTCCATGTAGCTTTGGTTCCCCTCTTTTGACCCTCCCTCGGTGTCTATTTATAATTCTCTAGTTTGGGTAAGGTTACCCAACCTCCCTTTACATTGGTGGAATCTTGCTTCTTTCTCTGCCATTGGAAACACTTTAGTGAAATTATTCTATTGAGGTGTATAATATTATATGAAGCCCACATATGCACACATATGTGTGGAAATGGATCTCAGTATGGGATTCCTTGTTGAAATCAAATTAATAGGTCCTGGATTCTCATGGATGTGAAAACTAGACTATGAAAACATCTCATTTCGCTATAGAGGTTGTTATGAGACTGTACACTTTATTAAATCTTGTCCCAAAGCTAGGAACATCTAAACGAAGAAAGCTAATCGTAAACCTCAATGGTGGGAGGGATCCACCTTTGATCATTACCCATTATCTAAGGAGCGCCCTGCCTCTCCCACAACCTCTTGCAAAGAGGATAAGTTACAAAATGAGTCAACCCATTTAGTATAAATCCAAGGATAGAAGAGCTATAATGTGAAATAATATGTCACTTTAGCTAAGGAAAAATCTATAATCGCCTCCTCTCTAGCGATCATCAATGCTTCCTGCAATTCACAGTGTGTGTAACAAGACAATTCTTTTAAAGAGTTAAAGAAAGATACGACTAAGGTGTTTCTTGTTCCCTCTAAATCTATTGTAAACACACTAAAAATTGAAGCGACATTGTTTGTTGCAAAGGTAATCAATGGTGCTCCCACCTCTCCATATGGACAATTCCTTCAAAAGATCAAAAACGTTGTAGCTACAATATCTGAGGGACTTGAACCCCCCAATAGTCAACAATCGAAAAGGAATTTCATGGGCTGACCAGTAGGAGGTGTCCCTCCCTCTCTAGGATTCTCAGGTTGATTCTAACAGTCGAGCTTCCCTAAACGCAAGATCTACTATCGATCCTAGTGGAATTGGGGATTGGATTCAAGTAAAAAGAAATATGAAAGACTATCCAAGGAAGGTGAAATTCCAACCAAAGAAAAAAATCAAGTAAAAATGTATTGAAAATTTATTTGGATCCTTGGAGTTTTTTGGAAAGTTTTTAGATGGAATGGATTTTGTTGTCAAATAGTGAGTGGTCATCTTGCAAGGTTCTTTGTTACTCCTGTGTGTTCTAACCCGAATTGTCAAGGAATTTTGGTTGTATCAGTCCTTAGAACATATAATGCTTGGGGTTTATCCCCTTCTTTTTATTAATATAAATTGCTAATTGTTCCTTAAAAAAATAACAATAACTTAAAATAAATTTATAAATTAGTAATTTTTTATCATTTTTTAATCTTGTGGGTGAAAGCATGAAGATGGGTTATACTTTTGGGCCAAATGTGGTGATGAAATTTTAAGTTTTTCCTATTTTATCGAATTAAATCCCTCGAAATTCATATAAGCACTGTGAATTTTGATTTGGAGTAAAACGAAAAATTGTGGAGATTTTTTTTGTTGTCCTAATGATATTTTTTGCAAAAATATTTAGTGTCGTATAATATGTCAATTTTCCATTAAATAAAATGCTTGTCCTTGCAAATTTTCACACATCTTAAGAGGTATGTGTGTTCACATAGCATAACTTAGTTTAAAATGTGTGATTTTTAAAAAATATACATATGAGCATGATCTACATAAAGAGATCTTATTTTTTCATATTGAAATTTTATTTTTTTATGCAAAATATATTTTTTATTATTTTTCGAATTTGGAAAAGTAATATTTCAATTGCATTTTGCATACACATGTGTTCATGTAAGGTTTTTTTTCAACTATTTAAATAAATTGAAAAAAAAAACTACCCTTTTAAAGAGGACTCGTAAAGGAATATGGCGGTATTTTTCGAAATTTTTTTCGTTGTGCATATTTTACGATATTGATTTTTTATTCAACCTCTTTAAAACAGTTCAAAAACATTTCAAGCATTATGTTTAATAGAAATTAGATGAAAAATATCATATGAATTTGAAAATGACAAACTCATATGCCATTGGATAGAGTATTTCTTCATGAATCCAACATGATCAACTTTGCCACTCGAGGACAAATTTAGCCCTAAGTCCACTATGGTACAAAATGGAATTGCAGAAAGTTTTGCACAAGGGGTGTTGAAATTGCTGATTTAAAGACTTAAGAGGCTTGATTGAGCATTTAAAGTGCTTGATTGAACACCTAAATTTGAAATTAAAATAACTTGATCGAGGGTTTTGTAAACCCTCGATCGAGCCATTTACGTGGTTAACAGAAGCTCGATCGAGCGATATGGCTCGATCGATCTATGTAACTCGATCGAGCCTCTATAAAAAACAAATTGAATAGTCTTAAAATTAAACTTTTACCTCATTTTAAAATTCCAAATACTATTAGAATTTTTTTTATAATATCATGTAAAAACCTTATTAAATTTAAACTTAATAGTAAAAGAATGTTATTTTTATTATTAAATTAAATGATAGAATTATATTAATATAAAGAAATTAATACTAATATATTATAATGTTAATATTAAATTTATTAATTTTGGATTAATATACTATTATTAAATTCAATATAATATACAATTTATTATATTATAATATATAATAACACAACCACATTAATAAATGTGGTTGATATATGCCATAGGCATCAATAAAATAGTCATTAACACAAAAAGAGTCATACATTGTGTCTCAATATATATGTTACTAATTTTATTTAACTTTTGTTTTTTTATTTTTATTTTATTTTTAATTCTAACATAGTAAAATATATAATATTTTTAAAATTTGGAAGTAATCATAACCTAATGCTACCTTTGAATAAATAAAACCTAAATAGTTTCAATTGGAAGACATGAAGCGCTCTATGTACCTTTGATGGAGGTAGCTGGAACATTAATATTTTGGAAAATTATCATTTTCCCTCTATGTGAATGTACACCACACATTTGAAATCTTGCAATTTAAATATGTATTATATAAAAAAATTAAATTGTTGTATGACATCTATAAAATATATATATATATATATATATATATATATATATATAGATAAGGAAAAAATAAGTTCAATACATATAGAGAGAAAAAGGTGGAGAGAGAGAGAGAGAGAGAGAGAGAGAGAGAGAGAGAGAGAGAGAGAGACAAGGGAGAGATGGAGAGAGAGGGTGTATGTTTGGGGGTGAGATATAAAAACAAAGGACTCTAGATGGAGAGAAGGGGGGAGAGAATGAGAGAGGGAAGGATATAGTCAACAAATTTTCTAGAGAGAGAGAGAGTGAGTGAGTGAGTGACGTGGGGGAGAGACAAAGGGAGGTGGGAGAGAAAGGAAGAGAGAGAGAGGACTTGAGAGGGAGGGAGAGAGAGATATGGAGTTGGAGGGGGAGAGGGAGGGAGGTAAGAAGAAAGAAATAGAGAGAGAGAAAGGTGGAGATATAAAGAGGGAGTGGAAAGGGAGATGGAGAGAGAGAGAGGGAGTGACAAGGGACATGGAGAGAGAGGGAGAGAGGAGAGTAGGAGGGAAGAGAGATAGAAGGGGAGACAAAGGGAGATAAGGGGAAGAGAGATAGAAGGTGAGAAAAAGGAAGAGAATAGGGAGAGAGAGAGAGAGAGAGAGGGAGAGGGAGAGGGAGGGAGATATAGATAGATATGGAGAAACAATGTGTACGATTTGCAGAGTGATATAGAGAGATGAAGGAGGAGAGATAGAGGGAGATAGAGATATAGATGGAAGGGGAAGAGAGGGAAGAAGATAAATTTCCATCATATTTGAGTTTTTTAAAAATTGAATAAAACTTAAATTTCCATCATAAGGAATTGATTGAAATACTTGGATAACTATTTGTAAATTTGGTTGAGTTTTCCGCGGAGAGCCATGGCGGCTAGGGTTTACTCCATTGGAAACCATGGAAGCAAGAAGGCGACCTCTCTCGGCTGTACCATAGATGGGAAGTGGACTTGGAAGCACGCTTGCGACACTATCTCATTAGTATGGCTGGAAGGTGATTTTGGCAAAACCACAGACCCCTCTGCTGTTACCATCCGATTCCCTGCACCCCCCTCGGCCTTTCCCCATGGCCTGTTTCAAATGCATACACCTGCCAGACTTCTGCGCATAGGATAATTTCCCATAGGCAGACACCTATTGGCGAGAACAGGGGAAGGTACTGGGTGTGATCTTGAAATATCATGAAAACCAAACCTCAGAGGTGGGCCGACCGATACTTAGAAGGACTGGGCTCATAGACGCCCTCGGGGCTCTTTTCGCGAACTGCTATTACTCGGTGGACGCATCCACAAATCTCTGAGATTTCAGCCTGAAGGCTCTGCTTCCCCTATTGCTGAGTTTTCCTATTGTGCAATGATCCCTGGTTTTAAACGGGCTCTGGCTATGAAGACAGTGTCGAACCCCATTCAAGGATATACAAGCATCACAGACAATGAGGTATGCTCTATTCGATTTCAGATTTTCATAGAACCCCCTGTGGGGATTTTTTTTTTTTAATTTGGGCACAAGAAAATGATGGGATTGTAAATGTTGGACCCCTAATCCTAAATGGGTATGTGTGGAAGGCGAATGGACAAATGGAGTCCAAGAGACCACTTGGAATGGGAATCCAAGGGTCACAACAATGTAATATAAATGTACATCTATGGTGAATAATAACATAATTCAGGCTTATCTTTCTCCTTGTGTGTTTAGTTTCTCCATTTACCATGTGTATGTTTAACATGGTATCAACGCTGGAGATCTACTACTTGTTCATGTGAATGAGCCACTTGTTTTTGTGGTTTTTATCTACTGTCATGCCCTGGCATTTTCATATTTTTCCAGCCCTTATTTCAACAAATTTTTGCCAGTGACTCCTATTTTCCTCTGCGCACATAATAGTTGTCCCTTGGGATTCCTTTCCTCCCTTGGCGTAGGTTCTGTAGGATGCGAAAAATTATTAATTCTTCTACACATTTCCACTCAGTGTAAATGTTGGGGAAGCCAGCAAGAAAACTGCGTTCCTGTCCATTTTCTAGAACCCTGGCCTTTCCATATCCAAATCCTGTCAATTTTTTAATTGTATGTCAGAACCCATTTTTATGTAAGAGGGCTAGGCATTGTCAGTAATGCCTTAGTAACGTCTTTAATAACACATCCACACAGAGATTCTGTATGCTCTACCTGCTCCCTCTGCATTGTGTATTGTATGCAGCATTCTCACCTTACGCGTCCCATCATGTCGGGAGGCTCTCCCTTCTCGCTATCATATACTCCATTCCCCCCCCTATCCGTTTGAAGTAACGTCTTATTCGTTGTCCTGCTCCTCTGTGTTGAGCATTGAAACATCGTTGAATTGATCGATTTATGTTGCATTGAAAGTCTGGAAAAGTCGTGATTGATTCTTTCAATGATGCGTTCTCTCTTGCAACCTGCATTGAAGGATAGACAACATATGCGTTGGTGAAAGATAGATCCCAACATAGGTAGACACAATTCAAGATAGATTTGGGCATCAACTCTATTGGTGGCATGTCATACTAATTTTCTAGACTTCTTCAATACAAACATATATGTTAAATTCAACTTTTTTGGTTGTCTGTCCTTGATTTTAAAGGAGAGTAATGAATTCACCAATATTTGTTTTGGCATCCAAATTCAGATAAGTTTCGACATTTCTATAAATTTGTATATGTATTTGTGTGGAAATTGGATTGTCTCTGGAAATTGGAAGTTGCAGCCCCATTCCGTGGCTCCCTACACCATTGCTGGCGCTGTCTCTAGGAAATATTGCGGAGTTACCTATTGTTAAATCAGTCTCTCGAGGGTATTTTTGGGCCCAACCGTTTCCTATTAGAGGTTGTAGGATCGTTGAGATCTTGACCATGCGTCGTAGATTCCATTGGAATTGGATTGCTGCAGGGCAGAGCCAAATTTATTTGCAAACAGGGCGTTTAACTGACATATTCTTCTAGGAGCGAGTTACCTTCTGGTGTAATAAGTCATATTTCAATCGCTTTGCCATATTTGTCTAGTGAAAGGTGAAATTGAGAGGTTTTCTGAATGGCAAGAGGCCAAACTCATCAACGTGGAAGTCATATAGTAATTGTAAGGGCCAAGAATCCATCACATTGGTACTATGGTTCAGACAGAGGGCTGAGCTACCATTTAATTTAGTGGTTATAAGGGTCGAGAACCATCTCCTCGACTCTGTGGCTTGTGAGAGGGAAACGATATATCGGTCACGTGGATAGGCCGCATTTCTAACCGAGATCGCCAATCCATAATTGGTCATTGGGAACACGTATCGTCGTACAACAAGAGTCCTATGTTGAGCTATATCAGCAAAGTATAATTATTTACTGCATCGTCACAGGGTCCCAGTCCTTGGAGGAATTCAAATATTGGAGGACCATACATAGAGGAGCATCGCGATCAACGTATAAGAGTTTCTAGGCCGAAGAGGGTGTCATAACGTTATTATAACCCTCCTTTATTTTCCCACTGCTTAGAGGTAGATGTTATTATTTCCGTCTAATAGTTTTGCATAATATTCACCCCGGTGGTATCGAATTGGAATTATGTGCATGGATTATATAGTGTTTACTGCCCATTGGTTGGATTGACATATAAATTCTTCAGTCATTTGGCGGAGTAAAAAAAAGATGGCTAGGATTGATAATGCAATAGAATTGTTGAATAATTTAATACATTCCACTTTTCATGGGATGGTAAATATCAGCAAAGACACTCTCTTTGACATCCAAAGCTATCTAAATAATGCAACTTGAATCTCAGCTTCAACAAGAAGAATTACAGCAGCGGAGTCATCATTATGAACTCGTTTTTGTTCAGAAAATTGAAACAGACTCCCATAAATAGCAATTCAGTAATGTTGCAGTTGATTCACATTAAGTTCCTTGTACAAGAGCATATTTACATGAAGATGCAGCAGCTCAGTCTGCACTTCCCAAGCCCATCATGAGACCTTGGGAAGAGCTTGTCCATAACAAGCACCGAACAGGTCTTGGATATGACAAGGATTTGCCTTTTCATATTCTAGACTACTCCAAGCCCATCAAATTTCAGAGTGCTAGATTTATTCATGATAGCGCACCTTCAGGTGTTCCAGATCTTGCTCCTCTTCCACAACAACAACAATAGATTGAAAAATTCCAACACTGTGATCGAGTTGGCCATATGAAAGATCACTGTTTTGATCTTCACCCATGCAAGCACTGTGGTCGACACACCCATTCTTCACAAAGATGCTTCATAAATAAGCATCTTACAAGAACAAAGATTCATCTTCGATGGATCGCTTCTTGGAAATGGGCATCAATAGCCAAGAATATGTTTAAGTCATATGTCAGAACTTGTTCTAGAATATTGAATATGTTGAACCCTTAGTTAAACTGAGAGGGGGGGGGTGAATCAGTTTAACACATTCATGATGTTTTAAAATTTATATTAAGCCTTATTTACACCTTCATTTCATATCCAACTTAATATGTGAGTAATCTTAGAATGTGAGCAGCAAGTATTAATATAATATAACAACAGAATTAATATGAGAGCAGCAGGTATTAAGCAGATGATATAAATCAGGTCAACACATAAACATCATGCATAGAGACACCAGATATAAGTGGAAACCCATAAAGGGAGAAAACCACATCTTATTATTGTTGTGATGCAAAGGCAAGCTCCAACTCCCTCTCACCACTGTTTTTCTGCAGGCACCAACCCACAGGAGGCTCCAACCTCAATTCTGCAAGATGCAACTTACAAGGAAGCACCAACTCCCTTCAATTTTCTGCAAGCACCAACCTACAGGAGGCTCCAACCTCAGTCAGCTACAACTGACAGCTATCAAGGTGCAACTTGATAGGGAAGTTCCAACTTCCTCAATTTTTCAAACTAAAGGTTTGTTGATTTACCTCAGATATCAGCTCTGTTCTGTAGCTTCTCTTTTTACTCTTATTTTCTTAGTCTTCTCTGCCTTACACTTCTATACTCTGCCTTCTCTATATTTTCTCTCTCTCCCTCTTTGTGCATATCAAATTGATATTATATATAGAGATCCTCACATGACTGTTTGTATTTCACAAGGAATTTTGAGTGAACAGTCATGACTCTTCGGCTTCTGTCTTCTTATTCCTTTATCCAACTCAATTTTAAAATATAAAAATATCTACAAATTTCCATGCTACAGTGGGAGTTTTCTTTTCCTTAGGATACTTGCCTTTGCATCACAAATAATATAAAAAATATTTACATTTACATTTTTCAATTATACATCTCAATTCCACTCAGCTTCTTTTCTAGATTTTGGATTTACTGGCTTTGTCTTTTTTGCAGTTGTTGAGTGACTGTTCTGTGTACCTTGGTTCACTGTAATTGTGTGCACCTTTGAATGTATACCTATCAAACCTGTAATCTCTGTTTACCTCTGTCAGACCCATGCTTTTATCCCTGTGTTTATTCACCTGTTCACTGTGCTTTTGTGAACCTGCGGCATATATACCTGCTGATTTTAAATTTGGGCAAAAATGAATTAATGCGGATGTTTCATTTTTCCATGGTTATAAAACCATACATATAAATTCATTCATTTTTCAATATTTACAATATTTCACACGGGACTATATATATCTGGACCCAGATATTCCAAAGTCTTTAAATTTAAAACTCCTTTTGAATAGTTTCAAATATAGAACCTTTGGTAAAATCAACTCTCGACATTTCAAAACTATGGTCAAATCATAATAAAAACCCAACCTTATGACTTTAGCACAGTATATAAATATATCGTCATGTATGCATATTCCCGATTCAAACTGTTAATAAATTGTGGCGGTGTTTATAACCTTTATATCAACAAACTCTATTACGTTCCCCACTTAAACATATATAAATATATCTCTGAACCTTAGAACTTAAAGTTATAACCCATCGCTCTTTATATTAAATAAAACGCTCTGTTTTAAACAAATAACCGTATAGTAAACCTTGGCTCCGGGCCCATAGGTATAGACGACGGCCCAATAAAATGCTCGTACCACATCTGGTTAAATTATGCATACCTTGGTTAAACTCCGGGCAAGTCCAACATGCGATGACCATCCGATGTCGAGCCTCCAGATCAACGGTCTATATCAATATCGCTCGGTGTCTTCAGTCAATGTATAACGTGCGATGGCGTACTTTAACTGGCAGTTTTCAATTTCATTCAGGGACACGTGTCAGTCTGTCTATGGAATCACTCGCGAATGGTGGAAACAGCTTGCTCGACGAATGGTGGTGCGATTAAACCCACGGTTTTGCTCCAAACCACCGTCACTGTTCCTCTCGGTCACGGTTCCATTCTCTACTCCAGGTTCCGGTCCTCCATGATTTCAATTATATATATAAATAACTATTCATCGCATCTCACCACTGTGATTTCTTCTGTTACGACTATGGTTCCACTCCATTCACACTGCGCATTTGAATATAAAGCACAATACTTTGCCACTGGAGTATGCAATTCCCGGAATGTAATTTATGTTATGTGTAATGCCCGGATGTGTAAAAGATTCTCGGAATATATTTTCTCTGCCTTTCTCCTTTATATTCATTTCCTCTACCTCTGCCTATCTCTGCATCTGCCTCTATTCCTTGTAACTATTCCTGTCTCTGCATCTACTACCTCCTTTGCCATCAATGACAATATTTCCAACAGTCTCCCCCTTTGGCATTGATGGCAATACACTTTCTTTGTTTGCCTGCTCTTCCTCCTGTTGCTTGCTCTTCCTCCCCCTTTGACATCAATGTCAAGGGGTTTTATAATTTGATGCCGTGTATTTATCCTTTTTCAACATTTCAAGCATTTCCTCTCTCTAAAATTTCTTGACTTTGTACGCTGCAGCTCCAAACTTTGGATGAGATATTCATTGGGTTCACTATTCTTCTGTGTTCAGCGCTCGTCAAGTTCACCATTTTTCCGATGCACCATTGACCCTTTATCCCTTTTATTGACTCCTTTTATGTTGATTGTATTATTTCCATAATCCCTTTGATCCTGAGGACCTGTTTTCATGCTTCCCTTGCTGGCTGATCTCCCCCTGAGAATGATATTTTCGTTTCTGTTCTCCCCCTAAAACTGTGTTTTCTCTTCATATCAGAGAGTAGCATCTACATATACTACCCCTAATTTTTCTCTCAAATATTCAAATGGCTGTCTGTGAAGTGGTTTGGTAAATATATCTGTTGTCTGTTCTTTTGTTGGTACATATTCCAGTTTTACTATCTTTTGAGCTACTTGTTCTTGGAGAAAGTGATACTTGATTGGAATATGTTTGGTTTTTGAGTGAAGCACAGGATTTTTAGATATACTTATAGCACTTGTATTATCACATTTGATTGAGATAGGTTCATTAATGCTTACCTTCATGTCTTGAAGGGTTTGCTTCATCCACATGAATTGCGTACAACATGCTGCCGCTGCTATATATTCTGCTTCAGTTGTAGACAGAGAGATAGATGTTTGTTTCTTGCTTAACCATGCCACCAGACTTTCTCCTAGATATAATGCACCTCCACTTGTACTCTTCCTGTCATCCACACAGCTGGCCCAATATGCATCTGTGTATGCTGTCAAAATGAAGTTTTTGCTTTTAGGATACCAAAGCCCATACACTGTTGTTCCTTGTAGATATCTGAATATTCTTTTTACTGCCAGAAGATGATTTTGTTTAGGTGCTGCTTGATATCTAGCCACTAGTCCTACTACTAGCATGATGTCTGGTCTTGATGCAGTCAGATACAATAGATTTCCTATCATGGATCTGTAGAGTTTTTGATCTATATCAGTAGACCCATCATCATCACACAGCTTGCATCCCATGGTCATGGGAGTTGACACAGGTTTGCAGTCCTCCATTTTGAACTTTTTCAACATTTCTTTTAAGTACTTTTCCTGTGAGATGAATGTGTCTGTGTTATTTTGCTGAATTTGAAGTCCTAAGTAGAAACTGAGCTCTCCAATCATGGACATTTCAAACTCTGATTTCATCTCTTCTGCAAATCCTTTTGCTAGTTCATCTCTATTTCTTCCAAACATAATGTCATCAACATATACAACAACAATCAGGAGTTCATTTTCATGGGCTTTTATATATAGATTACTGTCTACTCCACCTCTCTTAAAGCCTTGTTTTTGCAAATATTTATCCACTCTTTAGTACCAAGCATGAGGAGCTTGTTTCAGTCCATATAGGGCCTTCTTCAGTCTGCACACATAATCTTCTTTGTCTGTCAATGAGAAGCCTTCTGGTTGTTCCATGTAGACTTCTTCTTCTAAGTCTCCATTCAGAAATGCAGATTTTACATCCATTTGATATACCTTGAAATTCTGGTAGCAAGCAAATGCCAGGAACATTCTGATAGCTTCCATTCTGGCTACAGGGGCAAATTTTTCATCATAATCAAGTCCTTCGACTTGTGAATATCCTTTGCAGACCAGTCTGGCTTTATTCCTAATTACTTGTCCTTGCTCATTCATTTTTTTTTTGAATACCCATTTTGAACCAATGATATTTTTCTCAATTGGTCTAGGAACTAGTTCCTAGGTATTGTTCTTTTCAATTTGGTCCAATTCCTCATTCATTGCTTTTACCCAAGACTTGTCCTTGCTGGCTTCTTCAAATTTCTTTGGCTCTATTTGTGACAGCATGGCTATGTATACCTCTTTAGTTTGTTCTGTTAGCTGCCTTCTCGTCTGGACCCCTGCTTTCTTATCTCCTATGATTTGATTTTCGGGATGATTCTTCTGAGTGTATCTTGAGGGGGCTTTCGAGCTCAGCTCTTCATATTCTGTAGTCTTGCTTATTTCATCATCATTATGGTCTTCTTCTTCATGATTATCTGATGGACTGCAGCAGTCAGTATCTTTTGTATTGTTTGGAAGTTCTTCATCAAATCTCACATCAATGCTTTCTACTATTTTCTGAAGAGTCTTGTTGTAGCACCTATACCCTTTGATTTTGGATGCATATCCTAGAAATATTCCTTCATCTGCTCTTGCATCCAATTTTCCAAGATTTTCGTCATTATTATTTATGTAGCACTTGCTGCCAAGACTCTAAAGTGCTTGATTGATGCAGGTTTACCATGCCATAGCTCACAAGGTGTCTTGTCACTATTAGGTCTTAAATGAGATTTGTTTAGAATATGTACTGCTGTGTGTACAGCTTCTGCCCAAAATGTTCGAGTAATGTTACTCTCTTGCATCATAGCTCTGGCCATTTGTTGTACAGACCTGTTTTGTCTCTTTGTTACTCCATTCTGCTGAGGTGTTCCTGCAATAGTAAATTATTGCTTTATCCCATGTTCATTACATAGGTCTGCAAAGTCATAATCTGTGAATTCACCTCCTCTATATGATCTGATACATTTTAGTTTGCATCCAGTTTGATTTTCTGCTAATGCTTTGAATATTTTAAATTTTTCCAGTGCTTCTGATTTGTTCTTGAGAAAAGCAACCCATGTCATTATGGAGAAATCATCTATTATCAACATGAAGTAGGATTCTCCACTTGGTGTTTTAGTTCTTGTAGGTCCACACAGATCCATGTGCACAAGCTGGAGTGGTCTTCTAGTTGATAGCTCATCTTTAGATTTAAAGGATGTGCGGTCCATACCATCCTCCACAAGATCATGTAATAAGGCCTTTATTTCTGGCATGTCTCTGACATCTTTCTTCTTGCTAAGTCTAATGATGTGATCGAAGCTGAGATGTCCCAATATTTTATGCCATAACCATGACTCCTAAAGTTTGCTAAGATGGCATGCTTCATCTTCCTCTTTCACAATGTAAACATTGCTCTCTGTTCGAACACCTTTGAGCAGAGTCTTTCCTGTGGTGTTTGATCTGACTTAACAGTCTTGTGCTCTAAATAGAACTTTGCAACCTTTGTCACACATCTGACTAACACTCAGTAAATTTGATTTCATCCCATCTACAAATAGTACATCTTGGGCCTTTCCTCTTCCATTGTCTATGTTGATTGAACCCTTTCCTTTGATCTTTCCTAACTTATCATTACCAAAAGTAACATTGCCAGATTTCTTTTCATCAAGAGTTATAAACTTAATTTTGTCTCCTGTCATGTGTTTAGAGCAGCCACTATCCAAATACCATTGACTCTTCTGATCTTGAGCAGTTAGAGCCAGGTCACACTTATTCACCTTCTTTATCCACTGGAGGCACCCCTTTATTTTGTATATTTTGTGAGGTGATGACCTCCATCTTCTTAGAGGACATTTGGAAGGTATATGTCCAACTTGATTGCATACACAACAATTGATCATAATTTTCATAGAATTATGAGTATGAACAGAATTTATTTGATTCATAAACCTTCTTGAGGTGTTAAACCTCAATCTTTGTCCATAATTTCTACACTCAATAATTTTATGACCAAATTCCTTACAGTAAAATAAGTAACCATAGAAGCTATTTGCATACCTGATGTAAGGTTGTCTCTTCCATTTGTTTGCTTGAGGAAATCTCTTCAATGTTTGTATCTTTTTCTGGTTTTCATTACTCCTCCTTGCATGACAATATGTAGCAATGTGTCCTAGCTTGTGGCAGACATAACAGGTGGCATTCTTCATTGGAGGGAAGAATCTCCTTTGATGGTTTCCAAATTTTAAATATTCAGGGGTCTTAGTATTTATTACATTCTTTGCTACTAGTGGTTTCTTCTGATTTCTATCTTCCTTATCGGGCAGCATTTCTTTCTCTTGCAGAATTACTGGAATGCCTAATGTCTTTCTGTTTTTACAAAAATAATCTCTTTGTCAACCTTTTATTTTCCTTTACTTGATTCTCCTTCATAGCCTATTCCAGTCTTTATCATAGGGGATCTTTGAGCAACCAAAATTTCATTCAACTTACTAGAGCCTATTGTTTGGGAAGAGTTTATAACCACTTTCCTTTGGGCATTTTCTAATTTCTTTCTGAGACATACTACTTCTTCTTCCAACTTTTCTTGTTCTTGAGTTTTTTCTTTGATTTGCTTAAGTAACATGTCCTCTATCTTCTTGGCTTCTTCAAGCTCTATTTTTAGCTGCTTAAGGACTTCTTAATTCTGTTCTTCTCGTACATATTTGAGAAGAATGTCCTTTTTTTTCTGCATTTCAGTTTGAGTTTATCAATCTCTTCTAGAGCACTTCTTAGCTCCCCCTCAAGGTCGACTTCACCTTCTTATTCTTCATCTTCTAGAAGGAGACCTTCAAGTTCTTCTATGGCCATCAATAAGAATTCAGAGGTTCCTTCTTCACTTGAGGATTCATCTAAATCTTTAGATGTACTGCTGTCTTGTTAAGCATAGAAGGATTTTTTGCTGAACTTCTTTCCTTTCTGCCAGTTCTTTGATTTATTTTTCTCTGACTCTTGAGCCTGATTCCTTACTTTCTTGTGAGGACACTTAGCAGCATAGTTTCCCACTCTTCCATAGTTAAAACATTTGAAGGGGATTTTACCTTTGTATTTACCTGAGCCTCTATCCAATTTCTTGACAAACTTTGCCTCTTCTTCATCCGAGCAGGAGCATATGTCTCCCTCTTCTTCTTTCTTCTTTTCTATTTTAAAGGTCGTCTCAGACTTGGTTTTTTCGTGGGAGCCTCATTTCATAGGCCGTTAGATTTCAAGTAGTCATCTATGGTCAAGGTCTCCCCAATCGCTTTCTTCTGCCATATACCTTTGGATTAAACCTAGATGGAAGGGATCTTAGAATATTTTTGCACAATTATACTTTCCGGCATTTTTTCTTCAAGAGATTTCATGGTTTAAGCTACCATTTCGTAGCTTTTAGAAGAAACTGCAATGTCTTCATCATCATTCATTTTTAAGTTTTAAACCGGGCTCTATAGACTTGAAGTTCGCAGCCTTTACTTTCTGTCTCCCCATGTATGTTTTCAGAGTATCCCATATTTTTTCGCAATGTCTTTGTGCATTACTTTAATAAACTCTGCTTCACATAATCCATTCAGGATGGCATTCATGGCTTTTGCATTAGCCACAAAATCTTGTTTTGTTTCTTTTTCTGTGTCAGTTGCCTTTGGGGCATATCCTAATTCCACAGCAGCCCAGACTTCTATTCCTAGAGACATTATGTATGTCCTCATTCTGATTTTCCAGAAAGCATAATTTTCACCAATGAAGAAAGGGGCTTTATTGGTTGAGCATCCTTCTTTACTAGCCATCTTGGGAACCTAGGATCTCCTTTCAGTTGTTAGACTTGTACAAAGGAACCTGCTCTGATACCAATTGTTGAACCTCAAGATCTGTGAGAGAGGGGGTGAATCAGTTTAACACATTCATGATGTTTTAAACTTTCTATTAAGCCTTATTTACACCTTCATTTCATATCCAACTTAATATGTGAGTAATCTTAGAATGTGAGCAGCAAGTATTAATATAATATAACAACAGAATTAATATGAGAGCAGCAGGTATTAAGCATATGATATAAATCAGGTCAAAACATAAACATCATGCACAGAGACACCAGATATAAGTGGAAACCCATAAATGGAGAAAACCACATCTTATTATTGTTGTGATGCAAAGGCAAGCTCCAACTCCCTCTCACCACTATTTTTCTGCAGGCACCAACCTACAGGAGGCTCCAACCCTCAGTCAGCTACAACTGATAGATATCAAGCTGCACTTTGATAGGGAAGCTCCAACTTCCTCAATTTTTCAAACTAAACATTTGTTGATTTACTTCAGATATCAACTCTGTTCTGTAGCTTCTCTTTCTGCTCTTCTTCTCTCAATTTTCTCTGCCTTATTCTTCTATATTCTGCATTCTCTATATTTTCTCTCTCTTCTTTCCCCCTTTTTTTTAGCTTATCAAATTGATATTATATATAGAAATTCTCACATGACTGTTTGTATTTCATGTTAAATCGGCAAATAATCATGAATTCTTTGGCTTCTGTCTTCTTATTCCTTTATCCAACTCAATTTTAAAATATAACAATATGTACAAATTTCCATGCTACAGTGGGAGTTTTCTTTTCCTTAGGATACTTTCCTTTGCATCACAAACAATATAAAAAATATTTACATTTACATTTTTCAATTATACATCTCAATTCCAGTCAACTTCTTTTCTGGATTTTGGATTTACTGGCTTTGTCTTTTCTGCAGTTGTTGAGTGACTGTTCTCGTACCTTGGTTCATCAATTGTGTAAAAATTTATGAATGTACTGTCGCACCTTGCACTTGCTTTACCGTCAACCATGCTTATCCCCTTATTCACTCGCTCACCGTATTTTTGTGCACTCCTCATTGCATTTTAAATCACAAAATGAATTAATGCGGATGTTTCATTTTT